>JACEEZ010019040.1:0-61729 GCA_016584305.1 Chionoecetes opilio | reverse complement strand
AAGGGGGGTTTTTGGGTTTAGAAAAAAGAAGACCCTAAGGAATGGGAAAAAAAAAAGGGTTAGGGAGTTTTAAATGAATTAAGAAATGCTATGAGAAGATAAGGAAAGATGGAGCAAGACAGCAGGCACTCCGGGAGAAATGGAAGAGGAGCACTCCAGGGAGACGTGGCAGAGGACTGGATAGCATTGAGGAAAGAGTGCACAGGTGCACAAAGGAAGTGTGTGGTATGAGTAAGTTAGGCAGTGGAGGGCAGATAGAGGACAGTGAATGGTGGAATGAGAAGGTAAAACAACTAGTCAAGGAGTATAAATAAATAAGTACATTAATTAGTTAATTCATTCATTGATTAAGATAATAAATAAATACACTAGGGTCCCACATAGAACGATAAATTGGTCGATAAGCGAGGTCGTTCTGTGAATTCGCTCTATGTGAAACACATAATCTATGGGAAAAATTGATATGGTCGATCGGACCCTCTCGTCCGTATTATAAAATAAGTATATAAATAATTAACAGATGAATTATAGGCCTAAATGATGTAAAATAAATATATAGACAGCATGCAGTGCATGGCATAATTGAATAAAGGAGAAATAAGGGTCAATAAGAGAGAGAGTGAGGCAACAATACTGATGTAACTTTCAGCAGCTGACAGGTAAAAGGGATCATTCATATAAATGTTTTATATCATTATTTTATATTATTTATATATCATTCAACATTATTTAGGCCTATAATTCATCTGTTATTTATTTATATACTTATTTTATAGTACAGGACGGGAGGCCCGATCGACCAATATCAATTTTTCCCATAGGTTATGTATTTATAACTAGGCAACTAGGTAAATACATAACCTATGGGAAAAATTGATATTGGTCAATCGGTTCCTCCGTCCCGTACTATAAAATAAGTATATAAATAAATAAAGATGAATTATAGAAGATTGTGAGCAGATAATGCTTAAAGTAATCGTCCAAATCCATTATTTTTTTGCCTTATTATGTTGAATAAACATTCAAAACACCTAATCACCAAAAATAATTGATTTCCAGGCCTTATTTCCGTAAAAAACAAGTTTTTTGTAAAAAGCGTGCGATTTTTTTTTCCTTCCCTCCAACAGGGCTACGAATATTATTGATGACGTCACAGGAGGAGCGGAGAATGTAAACAACAGTCGTCTGCCTGTGTGACACCTGTCGGCAAATGTGATGATGAGCGATTGTACTTCGGTGTCAGACAGTGAATCTGTCGGTGTTACAGATCTAGAGTACGATGCTCAATCTGAGACAGAAATAAATGACGCTGCTCGCGTAAATGAGGAAAACGACCTCAATTTGTGATGGGCTACGCTACGCTATGGTGTGTGGCTACGGAATGTGTGGGTGGGTGGGGGTGTGATCTAGACAGTGTGACATGACAGACAAGGGATCGTGTTGTTTACTGGTTTGTGTTGCAGACTGCCATACAAGGCTATGCTATTGTGTGTGGCTACGGAATGTGTGGGTGAGTGGGGGGTGATGTGTCCGCCGCACAAATCTCTTCCACAGATTTAAACGTCGTCGTATCAGTCGGAAATGTGTGCAAACTTCTCTGGAAAGCACAGCTGGTCTTACTGCACCCATAAAGGATGCATGCATGTGGCATATCGCCAAAAAAAAATCCATCAAAAAACACCCAAAAATCTTCAAGTACTATATATTTATCTCTTGTGTTTACGTGCTTCTGGGTCAGCGCGGGGAGAGGAGGCTTCCTGCTGTGACGTCATCGAGCCGTGGCACATCGTCTGCAACCCTTTGGGAGGAGCATTTTGAGAGCTCAGGGAATTTGCAGATTTTGATTGCGGATTATTTAAAAACGGCTGACTGGATGCAAAAAGTGACAACATATTGTTTGATATACTCATAAATGGCTACAATTTCATTGCATTAAATTAGGAATGATGAAATGGTCTGGACGATTATTTTAAAGGGAATCTTCTTATTAAGTATAGAATATAGATTCAAAAGCTTTAGAAAGCAGGAAGTCAAAGCTATAGGACGATAGTTTAAAGGATTAGAATGGTCACCCTTCTTAAGAACAGGTTGGATGTGAGCAAACTTCCAGCAAGAAGGAAAGGTGGAAGTAGGATAGACAAAGACGGAAAAGTTTGAAATGGCAGGGTGCAAGCACAGAAACACAGTTTCTGAGAACAAAAGGAGGGACTCCGTCAGGACTGTAAGCCTTCGAGGATGTAGGCCAGAAAGGACAAAGATAACATCATTACAAAGGATCTTAATAACAGGCATAATATAGTCAGAGGATGGAGGAGGAGGAGGAAAAGCCCTTCATCAACCAGAGTGGAATTTTCAGCAAAGGTTTGATCAAAGAGTTCAGCTTTAAAAGTAGATGAGACAGCTGTGGAGCCATCTGGGTGAAGCATAGGAGGGAAAGATGAAGAAGAATTTTTTTTAGAGATGTTATTAGCTAGATGCCAGAAGTCGCGGAGAGGAGTTTGATTTTGAGAGATTTTGACATTTTCTATAAATGAACGAGTTTTGGCAAGTTGTAGAAAAGAGTAGACATGGTAATTGATAACCCAGATGTCACACTAGCCCTGTGTCCCAGGGTAGCGGGCTGTCACCCACCTCAGTCTCAAAGGCTAATGCGACGGAGATGAGCACCGAGGCCACTCGCAGCAAAGCGTATGCCGTATGCCCCCATCTTTTACTTGCCTTAATGAAAATATTAGGAGAAGCAAAGTGGACTGTTTAATAATGGATGGAGTTACGTATAAATGGAGGAATATGAAGAGTTTAAAAATAGAAGTTAAGTGGTATGTGTATTGAAGAATATGTACCCTGGATTAGACAGTAATCACATAAAAAATGCCTAAGAAAGTAGGAGATTGTGTGGTAAAGTTAATGGTTACTTGAATATTCAACATATGCTGGGAACGAAGTGTGGTAATAAGAGACTAGCATGAGGTGCTGTTATTGTACTGCTGTACAAAGGCAAAGGCAACAAGAGGTATTGTACTGAATACAGAACAATGAGTTTACATCACACACCAGGAAATCTCTTTGGTAGAGTACTTATTGAAACAGTCATTCAGAAAACCGTGTCAAACGGAAGACGAACAGGCTGGATTCAGGTGAGGAGGGGGTGAGGCTGTGTAGACCAAGAGTTTTGGGTTAGGGAAAATGTGTGACAAAATACACAGGAAAAGGAAGAAATCTGTATGTGGCATTTATGGGCCTGGAGAATGCATCTGACAAAATCTACAGCATGGGAATGTGGCAGATACTCAGATGTATGGAGCAAATGGGAAGTAATTAAGAGCTATGGTAAGTTTTTGTAGGGAAAAGGAGGCATTTATGAGGATGGGTAAAGAAAGGTAATATTTCCCAATGAAGGTTTGGCGGGGACAAGGATGTGTCACGTTTCCATGGTTATACATCTACATGCATGGAGTGGTGCAGGTGGTGAAAGCCAGGGTCAGGGAAAATGGGGGTAGTATGGTTTATGGTAATCAGACAGAGGGAAGTGAGTCAGTTTCGTTTTAAATGATCTAGCACTAGCAGGGAGAAGCTATAAAGTCTAGCTTCAGAATTGGGAAGGGAGTGTAACAGAAGAAAGCTTATGTACCCAAGAGCAAAGCGATCAAAGTGATGAAATGCAGTAGGGAAGGAGTTGTTATAAGAAGAGCCAATAAAGTGCTGAATGGCAAGAAGCAATAATAGGTGGAGAAGTACCAATATTAGGAGTGGACATTGAGGCAGGGGGTCTTTAGAGGCTGAGGTAAGCCATAAGGTAGGAGAAGGAGCTAAGGTCTTGGAGACACTGAGGAGAGTTTGGATTAAGAGAGATATATCAGTGGAAGCAAGTATAGCCATGTTTGAGAAAATTGTAGCTCCAAGTATTTTATATGGGTGCGAGGCATAAACACTGAATGCAAAATTGCAAAGGCAATGAAAAGAATAGAAGTGCTGGAAATTAAATGCTTCCAAAACAATATCAGGGGCGAGATGGTTTGATAGACCAGTGAACAACAGGGTCAGAGAGATCTGCAGGGGACCAGTATAGCTTACTGGAGACAGCAGACCAGGGAGTACTGTAGCAGTATGGCCATATGAAAAGAATGGATGAGGAGAAAATGATCAGGAGAATATACAAATCATGTGCAGGAGACAGGAAAAAGCCAAGGAAAGGACAGAGAGATGGGGTCAAGGAAGCTTTGAGTCACAGGGGCCCAAGTATCCAAAAGTGTAAATAGCATGTAAGAGACAGAGTGAGTTGGTGCAAAGTGGTTTTTATAGGAGAGCGATGCACCACTGAGATCTGCCCACCATTTAGCAGTATGAAGCAGCTGGGATAAACCACTGGCAATGGGGTCTGGTTGTGGAGATATCTTCGTGACAAATTTCAAAAGTAAAGACATTACAGTACATCTATATTTGACTAAATGGAAAAAAAAAAAAAAATGTATATTTACCTAGATGTATTTATCTAGTTGTAGCATACACTGCCGCCACTGAGTATAACTGAGTTATACTCGAGTGGTCCTCTTTTCATATCAACAGCTATCAAATTTGTCCTTTACTGCACACTTTTATCACTATCACCTCTTCTTTTTGTCCATTCCAGGCATCTACACTTCTATGGAGGAGACTATACTTCTTTGTATTTTTCAAACTTTTTTTTTTTATTCTTCCTTGTGTTCCCTCAATTATTTGGCCAGCTCTTCTTAACCCTAGAACACAATCGTGCGGCCAGATGTGGTTTGCGCATGTTTCTCCCCCCCATCCTCTTTTGTCTCAGTGGACTGATGTCTCCACCGCCCATGGTATCTCAGTTTATGTCTGGCTGAGTGTGTTAGGTGTTTTGAGCCACTAGCATTAATACAGTTTATTTATTACCACAATTGCCGGATAAGGGTCAAGGATTGTGGTATAGGGGTGCATGACGCAGTACATCCGTACGTACTACTTTTGTTTATTTTATTTTTTTCAGTGAAATAGCGTTATAAAGGGCAAAACAATATTGTTGGGAGTATCAAACATGGCATTTCAGAGAAGGCGAAAGTACAATTTGAACATCTCTCTGGAGAGGGAACTGTATGTAAATTTGCCTGGTGTGCCAAGTTCCTCTGACACCAGTACAGATGAGGAACGACAGTTCGAATTACACTGCAGTGAAACTAGTGACAGCGTGGGTGATGATGAAGTGGAGTGGAAAGTGAGGAGCGGATCGCGTAAGTGGAAGAGGATGCCGGTGTTGGCATCTTCCTTTCGCCCCATACATCATCAACCCCAAGTTAAAGCTTGAATATTATTTCCCCCAGTCCTCCACTCCAATCAGACCCTACTGAACCCCAACCAGGTCCCTCCAGTGCCCCCAAACGCCCTCAAGACCCGAGGCTTCCCCTCAAGTGTAGTGTGTAGAAGTGTAGTGCCGCCCAAAGGAGTCAGACGTCCCTACTCATGCTGCCTGTCGCCCCTCCCACATGTAAGTAAGGATATATAATATGTAAATCCTGGATTTCTCTTCCCATTTCTCCTGTTATCATCTGTTATCATATTTATGCTTATATCTAAGCTTTACTTCCCACTTTCATCCGCCTACAAGAATATTTACTTTTTTTTTTCTTTTTTTTTTCTGAAACATACCCATTCTTTTACAGCCTGGACCATACAAACCCGTGGTCCTTAACACCTGATGGGGCTGGAGCATCTAGGGGGACATCTCAACTCAGTGTGGGGCCAGCCAGAGCTCCCTATGATGAAATCTAGCAGAGCTGTGCAGCAGTTTCCAGAAACTTTTTTTGTATTTGTTTTTTCGCTTGTTTTTCCAGTATTTTTTTTATGTGTCCTAAACTTTTAGTTTTAGGCTTGAGAAACACATTAAAATCTTCAAAAAGACTTGTACTATTAGTTAAAAATACTATCAATAAAATCTGTAACTTACAAATATTTGTTTCTAATAAGTTAAATATTTTTTTTTAATTTTTAAAGTTATTGCCACATATGACCCAACGATTGTGTTCCCGTAGGTTGACTCCACGATTGTGTTCTAGGGTTAATAGCAGTTCTTTCCTGTCCACATCTTCTGTGTCATTTATCATTATTCATACTGTGACTAAGTTTCCTCTCTCTCTTCTCTTCTAAAGTGTTTGCAGCTTCATTTTTTTAAGTCTTTCTTTGTAGGTTAGATCTTTCAACTTAGGCAACATCTTTCTTAGCTGCTATTATCTGTATGTTTTGCAATTTTGTTTTGTTTTTTATGGGATCAGACAATTTCTGCACATGTTGGTTTGGTCTTGGCATAGTGGTGATTATTCATGGTGTTATGCAGAACTAGACTAAGAATCTCCAACATTGCAACAGATATACCAAGATGTCTACAAAAAGTCATCAAGTGCAAGAGAGAGATAACAAAACACTAAATAATCATGAATGTGATTTTTCAAGAGTATGTTATTTTGATGCAACCAGTTTCACTGTCCTTGCTCCCCTGCCTGGTATCATCTATGACTGATAATACACATACGCACCAACAAACCAGTAACAAGAAGCAAAGTACAATACATCTTTACTCTTGTCAAATACTCCTAAATAGTACTGAACAATACTGACTGTAAGAACTCTGCCTGACAACACATGGACTATCAGAAAATATATCTGTTAAAAAGCCATTAAATTAGCTTTTATGTTTTGTTGTGAAATTTATGCACTTGGTTCTTAGAAACAATGACATCCTATTCAGGTTAATGTGATAGTAAACTTCATAGAACACCCCCCTTGGGTAAGAATTGAGTACTGTAACTAAAAAGAGTACAAGCATACCTTGTAATTATATTTACAAGAAAATACACAATAACTATCAACTCACCTGTTTGGAACTAATGTTCCATACTTTGGTGCATTATTACCGATGCTACTGAGTGATGGGGAGGGGGAACCGGACACTTCTGCACTATTTCGACTAGACTGAAAAGAAAGAAAAAAGCATAAGAGAATACATAGGCAAAAGTGGATTAAACATAAATTTGCTGGAATGCATCTTTATGTATATTTTTAGGACACCTGTGATAAGATACAGGAGCAATAAAATGTCTCAGGACATGGCAGGCAACAAGGTAGCTTGAATTGAAGCAGGGTAATCTTTGCACATAAAGCTTGACATACCAATCCATGAACCGATACAGTAACACATCCAAAGCAAGGTTATGAGTTACTGGCTAGTCACTATGATCCCAAAACTAAAACAGTTCTAATCATCAAGGAATCCTAATACTTCACTGCTCTGTTTAGAATAAGTGATAAAGTGGTTACACAGATTTGCAGCATGCATCAACTAACAATGAAAAGCGAAATGTGACAAAATATTTAAGAGCTAAACCATTGTTAAGTGTTATCTAAAGACATAAATTCATATATAGTGAAACACTGGGAATCATGGTGTTCTATGGTAGGTGTCACAAGATTTTAAGGAGAAAGGCCTTTGATAACATTAATGATAAAGTTAGGTCAGTCAGACTCAATACCTGCTGTTTGTAGCATATTGCCAGGCATGGATCTCAAAATTATCAATGCATGAGGCCATACCACATATTCCATGTTTAAGCAAGGCATACTTTTTTATAATATATATAAAAAAAACCTGTTATAAGAACACAATGAGGTGGCCTCACCTAAGCTAACTGCCTAATCTACAGCAATGGATGAATCATGAAAATTACAAGGTTTTCTCAGGCAGAGCACAATATTCTAATTTTCATTTTGAACATTTAGGACTCCAACTGGACCCCGAGTCCTTTTTGAGTGGAATACAGGCGGTTGGCACCAGTGTGCTGACCCCTGGTGCTCCACTTGATGACCATCATCCAGACATGTAAAGTCACATCTGGGCACCATGTGGTGACTTTACTTAACTTAACAATAGTGTGTGCATTTACCTAGTTATGATATACGGGAAATGAGTTACATTTGTGAAGTCCCATCCCCTTGTCTCAATTGGTCAAGTGTGTGTGTGCTGTATTTACCTAGTTGTGTTTTACAGGGCCTGAGCTACACTTGTGTGATCCCGTCTCCCTATCTACATCTATCCAGTCTTTATTTCAACTGGTGCACATTCTTTGCCGATATCACCTCCTCATTTAGTCCATTCCAAACTTCTACATTTCTATGAGGGAAGCTGTACTTCTTTATGTTGTTCAGGCATCTCCCTTTTCCAATTTTTTTTGTATGTCCTCTTGTGTATCTACCTTCTCTTTGTTTCCGAGTCAGTAGTCTCTCATTGTATGTTTCTTCCATCTAAGTTATCAGTTTAAAAATTGTTATTAAGTCTCCTCTTTCTCTTCTCTGCTCGAGTGTTGGTAATTTTATTTCCTTCAACCTTTCCTCATAAGAAAGTTCTTCTAGCTCTGGTACCATCTTTGTTGCCATTCTCTGTATCCTCTCCAACTTTTTCACATGTTTCTATTTATATGGGGACCATACAATGGCAGCATATTCCATATTTGATCGGATCATTGTAGTAATTATCTTTCTAATCATATTTTTGTCCATGTAATGAAATGCCACTCTAATATTCTTCTACATCCTGTATGTATCTCCAAATATTTTATTTATGTTTTTCTGGTTGTAGGTTCTGCATTATCACTCCCAGGTCCTTTTCTTCATGAACCTTTGTAATTATTTCATTTCCCATTTTATATGGCCATTGATATCTCTTCGCTTTTTTCCAATTTCCATCACATGACACATTCACATTAAATTCCATTTCCCATCTTCTGCTCCTTTTGTAGATCTTGTTCAGGTCATTTTGTAGTGTTTCACAATCTTTATTATAGCTTTTTATTTATCTTAATAGTTTTGCATCATCCGCAAATAAACTTATATAACTTTTTATTTCATCAGTCATGTCATTGACATAAATCATGGGCATTATTGGTGCCAACACTGTTTGTGGTACCCCACTAAATACCTTTCTCCATTCAGATTTTTCCTCCTTTACTATCGTTCTCATTTCTCTTCCTCTCAGATAACTTTCCATCCAGGTTTTGATCATCCCTTTGATTCCTCCTATATTTTCCAATTTCCAAAGTAGCCTCTCATGGGGAACCTTATCAAATGCCTTTTTAAGATCTAGATATGCACAATCTGCCCACCCATCTCTTTCTTGTGTTATATCAATTACTCTTGAGTAAAAGCTTATTAAGTTGGTCATACATGATCGAGAGCTGCTTGGTATGGGAAAGGAGCCTGCATGGGAACTCGCACGTGGTGACCCCCGGGAGTGGCGTCGTAGGGTGGGCGAGGCGACGCGCCCCCCGGCGTATGCCCCTAATGATTGATTGATACATGATCTCCTTTTGCTAAAACCATACTGCCTGTCTGTTACTATACCTTAATTTTCTAAATATTCTGTCTATTGCTTCTTTATTACTTTTCAATACTTGCATATTGCAGTCAATGACACGGTCTAAAATTTCAGGGGTTCATCCTCTTCACATTTTTTATATTGGCACTATCTGCTCTATTCCACTCCTTTGGCACTTTCCTGTTTTTAAGAAATTTTATTATATATATATTGGTTCGACCAACTGTTTTCTGCACTCTTTTAAAACATAACCCGCATCCGTCGGGTCCATTGCTTTCCTCTCCTCCAATTCCTTCAAAAATTTTGTGTGTGTCTATTTATCTAGTTGTTTTTACTATTGTTTTTTTACAGGCCTGAGCTAGACTCGGGGGCCCCGTCTCCGTATCACATTTATCGTGTCTTTCTTTCAATTGGTGTACATTTTTTTTTGTGTGTGTGTGAAAAAAAAATAATAATGCTGCCGAAAAAAAACACCCCGTCCTATTCAGCACTTCCACTATGCCCAAAACGGAGTATTCTCAGTTCTCCCCATAAAAACATCTTTAAATTTTATGAAAATAAAAACTAACAAAGATTTTGCAAAGTTGCAAAACCCAATAGAAAACAAACCAAAGAAATGAAACCCAAATTTCTACCCACGGTAGTTTCAAACAGAAATGAAAGCAAATTTTTAAGCCCAACCGCTACATGCACACTGCCTGCCACATGGGGTATACAGGAGCATGCAACTGAGTATTTCTTAGTGGTGCTGAATGAATCATGGTGTTTTTGGCTCCCCTCCTCAATAATTCACGCATTTTTGTCTGTTTCCTTTTTTACAAAACAACTGCAAATTATTTTATTATTCGTTTTTTACGGCAAGGCTCCCGCCATTTTCTTTAGGGGCCCCAAGATCATGGGGGAAAAAATAAAAACCATTTTTTTTTCATTGCTAATTTTTTATTTCTGGCCCAACCAGCATAAGAAGATTTCCTGTGAAATTAGATAAATTCAAAAGAATATTTGGGGTCGCGACAACTGAACAATTTTCAAATATTTCCAAAAAAAAAAAAAAACTCAAAAAACCCACATTTTGGGAAAGAAATTTATAAGGAAACCAAAACAGACATTTTTTCTTTGTTTCCTTTCAGAAACCCTTTTTTTGAAGGTCCCCCTTTCTTTTCCGCCCCCAATTTTCCCCGATGGTGGTGGACTAATGGAGGAATTTCTCCTGTGGGCCCAATTTCGTGGCCCCCCAGGTACGCTGGACTAGGGGATGCCCCCCCTCCGCGGCACGTTGCCCACTCGGAGGCCAAGTGCCCTTTTCCCGAGCGTCCTTAAATGGGTCGCCTTCCCCCCACAATGCCGGGTCCTTTCCCAGGAACCCCTCTTTCCGCGCCCGGTTTTGAAAAAAGGGCCCGTGTCTTCGAAGTGCGAAGGACGAGAGGGAGGAAGACACTCATCTTTTTTCCCCCCAATCGTTGATTTCCTTCTTCAAGGCGGGCTTTCCTGCCTTGACCATCTGCTTCTTCTCCTCCCTCCATCAATCCTTGATCAAAGAAGGCCGTCCCGTTTTCCCTCAAAACGTACCACGGGTGGCGTCGCAGGGCTGTTCTGTGCCTTGCAATGGTTTGGTCAGGGTTTGTTTGAGGATCTCAGGAAGAGCACGTGTTAAACCCGAGCTTTCACAGAGATGGGTGCCTCCTGCCATTGCGCGAAACCCCAGAGCAACGAAAGGGCCCTCGTTCCACTCCTCCCTTCTCTCCCCAGCGCGACAGCTGGGTTTTTCAATCTGAACTTGAGGCAGTAGAGGGCCCTTGGCCATCCCCCGGGGCTTGATGGAGAGCCCCAGGACGGGGGAAATGGTTTGGCTGGACCTTTACCACCGAGGAAAGGAGGGAGACGGGAGAAGTTTTTCATAGTCCCCCCGGGGATGTTTTTCGACATCAAGCCTCCTTCGGAAGGGCCAATGCGTCGTCCTTCAGCTTGCTGGCAGGGCATGGTGGCGAAGAACTCTACGAGGTCCTCCGATGTTTCCCCCTGTTTTTCTCTGCGAGGAATCCCCGAAGGCCCTCGATCACGGAGTCGTTTTAAGATTCCAATGTCAGGACCAGAGGGAAAGCGAGGCTGGTTCGAAGACATCCTTTAGGATCACTCGTGGAATGATGGGGGCAGGCCCAAACCCAAAAAAAGCTTTGTCCGGGTTTTGCTCAACCGAATGCAACACCTTTCACCATGCCCTGTTCGAAGCCGTTTGGGCCCAAACAGAAGCGTGATCTTTTCCCGACGCCGCTTCGTCCCCCCCTTCAACCCCTGAGCCAGTTTCTGCCAGTCGAAACCGAGTTGCCGGGGGCCCCAAGAAGGCTCGGCGTCATTTCCCCCATGAGGGGGCGGCGATGCGGTCCTCCGTATCGCCAGAGGGGCAGGGGGGAGTTTTCCGCCCAATGAGGACCAACCTCTCAGGTATCTCCCGGTTCCGCAGTTCCACGATCCTCGGCGGCTTGCTCTCTCCCCCCAATTCGTGCTCGAGGGCTGTGCTCTTCGAGATCGCCATATCCCAATGTCCATTCCACGAACTTTAGGGAGCTGTGAACTTCGTTTCTGCCCCCACCGACAAACTTTTCTCATCCCAAGTTTAAAAAAGGTAAGATCCTTCACGGAGATCGATGGCGACTGTTTGGTTTTTTTCCCCGGGTTTGGGGTCCACGAGCCGGGGATGACGTCGTCGACCAAAGGGCGTGCTGCTGCTTGCTTTGGCTTGGGATTTCCGCCCTTTCAGTCAGGTGGGAATGTCGCGTCTTCACGTTCCCGGAGCTGCTTGAGCGATTCCGGCTCGTCCGCTTCTCCACCTTTTCGCTGTGAGGTAATTCCAGCCATGGATGATTCCCCTCTAGTTTCTCTCTGACTCCGTAGGAACTCCCTTTTCCCCGTCCTTCCGTCTGCCCCTTGGAGAGAGGGTGTGCGAGGTCGAAGATTTTTGGGGTTCCTTTGAAAAACCCTCACCTCGATGTTTTTGGCCCTGTTTGTTCTTTCTTCTTGAGGGCATTCTACGCCTTTTCCCCTTTGACAGCTTGTGCCGGGGTTTTTTATGTAGTTGTCGGAATCCCGCGCGTGACCAGAAAAGGGGAGAAAACCCCCTCCACCACCGCTTCCTGTCCCCCCTCGCCCCTTCCCCATTCCGGTGGGGGGGTAGTAGCGGAGGAGAACCTTCCTTCGAGGTAGCCGGGCTCCGGTGATTTTTCGATTGGAGCCTTGCGATCAGCCCAAAAATTACTAGGGCTCTTTTTTGCCATGTTTATAACCCGAGGGAGAAAAAAAGTGGAAATTTAGAAAAATCCGAAATTCGAGTACGTCACCGAGTCAAATGTTTACTTTGTCGGGACCCCTAAATATTTCTCAATTCCCCCAAAATTTCAACGCAATACTGTTTTTCTATGAGAGAATGGAATAACAACGAGGTGCAACATTTTAAAACTTTTGCATTTTGGGACCCCCCTAATGTTCATCAATGAAAAAGTCAAAATCTTTTAAATCGAATCCCCTCGTTTTCTGGTCTAGCCAAATCCTTTAAAAACTTTACTTCTTCATCTTTCTCCCTATGCTTCACCAATGGTCCACACTGTTCATTATTTTTAAAAACTGAAAAACTTTTCTCAAATCTTTGCTAAAAAAATTTCCCCTCTGGTGATGATGGCTTGTTCCTCCTCCCCCATCCCCTGACTATGTTAGCCCATTATTAAGATCCTTTATAATTATGTTTTCTTTGCCCTTTTGGCCAGATCCTCGGAAGGTTTACGGTCCTGGCAGATCCTTTCTTTTGTTTTCCAAAAACTGGTTTCGTGCTTGCACCCGCCTCATCAAACTTTTCCATCTTTGTCTTCTACTTCCACGCTTTCCCTTTTTGCTGAGAGTTTGCTCATATCCAACCTGTTTTCCCAAGAAGGGTGACCCTTCTAAAACCTTAAACTACCGTCATAGCTTTTTTTCCTGCCTTTCTAAAGCTTTTTAATGTTTTTAAAAAAATAAGAGTCTTAAGCATCTATCTAATCAGCAGAAACTCTAACCGAAACCCTGTGCATTTAATTACAAAATAAATTATCGGGGGCCCCGATTGGAAAAATTTCCGTATTGGCACAAAAAAAATTAAAACATTTATTACATCATTGTGTAAAAATTTTCATCCTGAGTATTTTTAACCCCCATTTCCATGGCGAATTGAATAATAAAACGCATAAAAAATGCCAAAAAATTTTCCCTTTATTAGCCAGAAAAAAGGGGGGAGTTTTTTAGTCCCCGTTGGGTTGGTTACCAAAGGGGTTTGCTTTTTGTAACATGATATCAAGACAAAAGAATTATGGGTTTTGGGGGCTGGAGTCACAGGGCGACAGGGACGAGACAACTCCATCCGACGCACGAAAAAGTGGTGTATCAAACTCTAACCCCTACACACTCCCACAAACTACATTTGGGTTGGGTTGGTAATGAAAAAACTCATGGAAAATCAGTGGATTAAAAAGAACACAAAAAATCAGAAGGGGAGCGAAGAAACCTCAAGATAGATTAAAAATTGCGAAGAACTGGAAGTAATTTGTAAAGTAAATTATCATGCCCCCCCTTGAAAAAGAGTGACCATGTACTTATTGAATTTTTAAAATAAATGATAGCAAAAAGAGGGGGAGAAGAGAAGAAACAAGAAAGGAAGATACAAAAATGGGAAAAACAGACTTGGAAGGATTAAGAACTTTTCGGAGAGACTGACGGGGTAATTCCCAAATGAAGCAAGGATACCCAGAAAAAAAAAGGGACGAGTCATCCGAATTTAAAAAAAAAAGGAATAAATAGTTATTTCCAAGGATTTATAAAAAAGAAAAAGAAAAAAGGTTTTTAAAAAAAAATGTGAATTAGCAAACTAGAAAGAGAAAATACATGGAATAGTTGGGGGAAAAAAAGGGGTATAAAACCTTTTGGGGGAAGTCAAAAAAACTAAAAATAATTGTAAAAATCCCCCAAGAGAAAAGAAAGTAACTATGGGGAGGAAAATAAAGAAAAATTAAAAAAAACCGAAACTTTTCTTAAAATATATAAATAATAAATGAAAAAAAAAGGAAGGAATAGAAAAGTGAAGGTAGAAGGATAGTTACGAAGATGCATTGNTGAAGGAGAAAAAAAGTGGAAATTTAGAAAAATCCTGAAATTCGAGTCACGTCACCGAGTCAAATGTTCACTTTGTCGGGACCCCTAAATATTACTCAATTCCCCCAAAATTTCAACGCAATACTGTTTTACTATGAGAGAACTGGAATAACACACGAGCGTGCAACATTTCAAAACTTTTGCATTTTGGGACACCCTAATGTTCATCAATAGAAAATGTCAAAATCTTTCTAAATCGAACTCCTCTCGTGATTTCTGGCATCTAGCCAAAATCTCTAACAACTTTACTTCTTCATCTTGCTCTCCTATGCTTCACCCAGATGGCTCCACAGCTGTCTCATCTATTTCTAAAGCTGAACTCTTTGCTCAAATCTTTGCTAAAAATTCCGCTCTGGTTGATGATGGGCTTGTTCCTCCTCCTCCATCCTCTGACTATGTTATGCCTATTATTAAGATCCTTCATAATTATGTTTTCTTTGCCCTTTCTGGCCTAGATCCTCGGAAGGTTTACGGTCCTGGCAGAGTCCTTTCTTTTGTTCTCAAAAACTGTGTTTCTGTGCTTGCACCCTGCCTCATCAAACTTTTCCATCTTTGTCTATCTACTTCCACGCTTCCTTCTTGCTGAGAGTTTGCTCATATCCAACCTGTTCCTAAGAAGGGTGACCGTTCTAATCCTTCAAACTACCGTCATAGCTTTGATTTCCTGCCTTT
This sequence comes from Chionoecetes opilio, assembly GCA_016584305.1. Classification (NCBI taxonomy): domain Eukaryota; kingdom Metazoa; phylum Arthropoda; class Malacostraca; order Decapoda; family Majidae; genus Chionoecetes; species Chionoecetes opilio. The sequence goes on along the minus strand of JACEEZ010019040.1, from coordinate 46,518 downwards.
CTAAAGCTTTTGAATGTACTTAATAATAAGAGTCTTAAGCATCTATCTAATCAGCATGAAACTCTAATCCACGAAACCATGTGCATTGAACTTACAAGAAATAAGGTTATCGGGACCCAGATTGGAATAATTTCCGTATTGGGCACAAAAAAAATTAAACACATTTACCTTACATCATTGTGTAGATCTTTTCATCCTGAGTACTTTGAACCCCCATTTACCATGGCGCAATTGAATAATAATAACTGCATAAATAATGCCAAAAATTTACCATTATATTAGCCAGAAACGGTTGAGTTAGTTTAGTCAGTTAGGGTTAGGTTACACATGGGGTTTGCTTTAGTAACATGATATCAAGACAAAAGAATTATGGTTGTGAGGCTGGAGTCACAGGTCGACAGGGACGAGACAACTCCATCCGACAGCTACTGAACGTGGTGTATCAAACTCCTTACCCCTACACACTCGCTCACAAACTACATTGTTGGATTTGGTAATGAATAACATCATGACTCAGTGGATTAAAGAGAACACAAGATTCAGAGGTAGCGAAGAACCATCAAGACTAGATCTACTATTGACGAAAGAACTGGAAGTAATTAGTAAAGTAAATTATCAGTGCCCACTTGAAAAGAGTGACCATGTACTTATTGAATTTGAAATAAATGATAGCAAAAAAGAGGGGAGAAGAGAAGAACACAAGAAAGGAAGATACAATTATGGAAAAGCAGACTTTGACGGATTAAGAACATTCTTCGGAGAGACTGACTGGAGTAATTTCCATGAAGCAAGGAGTACCCAGAAAAAATGGGACGAGTTCATCCGAATTTACACAGAAGGAATAAATAGTTATGTTCCAAGGATAGTTATCAGAGAAAAGAAAAAGAATGAATGGTTTAACAGAAAATGTGAATTAGCAAGACTAGAAAGAGAAAATTACATGGAATAGTTGGGGGAAAAAAAAAGGAGGTATCAACCTTTGGGAGAATTTACAAAACAACTAGAAATGAATATGTAAGAATCCGAAGAGAAGAAGAAAGTAACTATGAGAGGAATATAATAGAAAAATGTAAGAACAAACCAAAAACTTTTCTTATATATATTAAATGATAAATGAAAAACAAGGAAGGAATAGATAAGCTGAAGGTAGAAGGCATAGTGTGACGAAGATGCTTTGCAACAGGCTGAGGTGATGAATAAGTGCTTACAGACTGTATTTACAGGGGGAAAGTGAATTTTAAAACGAAAAATATAATAGAAAAAGGGAAAATATAATGGAAGACATAAAAGTAGACGTAATAGAATTTTAAAAAGGCTAATGGAAAGTCAAGATGTGAAAAAAAGCCCGGGTCCAGATGGAGTGTCAAAACTGGATTAGAAAGAGTGCAGTAACCAACTAGCAGGAAAGTTACATAGTGTAATTGAGAGTTCACTTAAGGAGAGCAGAGTCCCACTTGATTGGAAAAGAGCAAATATTGTGCCAATTCACAAAGGAGGAGACAAAGACGAACCACTAAATTACAGGCCAGTATCATTAACAAGTGTAGTGGCAAAAATGTGTGAAAAAATTGTGAGGACAGATGGTTGAAATATTTGGAAGAGACAAACACACTCGCAGGTGGCCAGTTTGGATTTAGAGGAGGAATGTCATGTACAACGAATTTATTAAGCTTTTACTAGAATGATCGATGTGACACAGGAAAGAGAGGGGTGGGTCGATTGCATATACTTGGACCTAAAGAAGGCATTTGACAAGGTACCTCACAAGAGACTGCTCTGGAAGCTAGAACATGTAGGAGGATTGAAGGGTGGTTTGCTGAAGTGGATGGAAGACTTTTTGAGCAACGGGAGAGATGAGAACGGCAATAAAGATCACAAGTCAGAATGGTGCAGTGTGATAAGTGGAGTTCCTCAAGGATCAGTATTGGCCCCAGTGATGTTCTTGGTCTATGTAAATGATATGATAGAGGGAGTGAACAGTTATATGAGTTTATTCACTGATGATGCATTACTAAGAAAAGTAGAAAGTCAAGAGGACTGTGAGGATTTACAAAAGGATCTAGATAAGATTTTCAGATGGAGTCAACTATGGAAAATGGAGTTTAATGCTAAAAAGTGTAAAGTGATGGAAGTGGGCAGTAGCAAAAAGAGACAGCGAGGAAAGTATTCGATGGGAAATGAATGGATAATCAAAACGAAGGTCGAAAAAGATCTGGGAGTATGGATTACGGACAATTTGTCACCTGAGAAGCATATAAACAAGATCACAGGAGATGCATATCAGTTGCTGAGGAATATAAGAATGGCATTCAAATATCTGGATGAAGAGATGATTAAGAAATTGATAACATCTTTGATTCGACCAAGGTTGGAATATGCGGCAGTGATTTGGTCACCACATAAAAAGAAGGATATAAGGAAGATTGAGAGAATACAAAGAGCAGCCACAAAAATGACTCCAAGCCTGAGAGATTTACCATTGAAGAATGACTTTTCAAGACTAAAACTCCCAATCTTGAAAAAGAAGAGAAAGGGGAGATTTTATAGCAGTGTATAGAGCATCAATGGGTTTGGAAAAAATGGATAGAGAAGATCTGTTTGTGTGGGACGACAGAAGTACAAGAGGTCATGAGAAGAAATTGAAAAGGACAACATGCAGGAGGGACATAAAAAAATACAGCTTCCCGTATAGAAGCAAAGAAGCCTGGAACAACCTTGATGCAAAAGTGATTAAAGCAAGAAGTATTCAGGACTTCAAAGGCAAACTGGATAATGGTAGATTTGGAGACGGGACAGTACGAGCATAGCTCTTTTCCTGTATGTTACATGTATGTTACAACTAAGTAAATACACACCATGGAGAAGAGACCGAGACAGTAAAGTAGGAAGAGGAGTTATGATTGCAGTCAAAAAAGAATTGAAAGTATTTAAAAGTGGAGATGGGAGAAGGAGAAGCAAAATTTATTCAAAAAAGCTTAGAAACTAGTAAAGGAGGAAAAAAAAGAGATATTGCCATGGCATACGTTTCACCAAAAATTAAATCATGGAAAGGTGATGGATATCAAAATACAGGGAGATCCCATTATACGAGCATTCGGTATACGAGAAATCAATGATACGAGCTGAGTAAATTAAGGTCTATTTTCAATATACGAAATCGAAAATCCAATGCTACGACATTCAAATTGGGGCGAGTAAAATTACCAAGTTCAAAATGTGTGCCCTACCAGGTATGCATATGGGCTGTATGATGATGTTGTGTGGGGCCACCTGGCTAATTACCCCTAAAGGTCAAGTCAACACCTGGCGTGGACCTGACTTGCTCGTGACCCAAATTCCTCCCGCACCTCCGTTGCTGGGTTCCCGCCCTGACTTCCTAGACCAGCTTCTGGCAGTTACCTACCTACCACCACAGTGAGAGGACACCACTCCTCTCTCTGTTCCTCGTGGCATTCCTCCGCTGTACCTACATATTCCCGCCGAAATAAACCTGCATGTGAACTCTGTGTTTGGTGTAACCCGTGTCTAGCTAAAATGTACACAACAATGTACAATGATTCAGATGCGCAGAGACGAGTTTGTGGGCAGTGGAAGAGGTCTGCGCACCCCTCCCTTGTCCCTTACCTACCCTACCCTCTCTTGTATCACACGGCGTCCCCTACAGTACAACATCTTGTACAACCCCGTCCCTCTACAGTACAACCTTTTGTGTGCTATTTCTCTTTCAGAATTTCTTTTTCTACAGAATAGGTAGTACAGTGTGGGTAATATATATGCTGTGTGTTTGTTGTGTTTGGTATAGTTTATTTTAGCTTGAAAAACATGTCTTTGATGGGGTCCTGGAACCAAACCTATATTTTACCATTAGTTATGTATTTCGCTATACAGTGGTACTTTGACTTACGAGTTTAATTCGTTCATTGATCGAGCTCATAACTCAGTTTGCTCATATATCAAATCAATTTTCCCCATTGAAATTAATTGAAATACCATTATACCGTCCAAGCCCCGAAAAAAAAACACCACCATTTTTTACTGACCTATATGACTGGAATGCACTCACCCTACCGCCATTTGCATTCGACAGTGTTTACACTCGGTGTATCAGCTGTTGGAAACAGCTGTAGGGTTGGAACTTGCCGCGAAACGTACTTGCACTCACCCTCCGCCCATTGCATCGCCAGTGTTTATACTCTGTGTATCAGCTGTTGGAAAGCTTGGGTGCAAACTGTTTTTTTTTTTTTTGTTGTTTTTTTTTGATTTTTGTCCGCTTAAACGTACTGCACTCACCCTCCGCCATTTGCATTCGCCAGGTTTATACTCTGTGTATCAGCTGTTGGGAAACAGCTGTGGGTGGAACTGCCGCTAAACGTACTGCACTCACCCTCCGCCATTTGCATTCGCCAGGTTTATACTATGTGTATCAACTGTTGGAAACAGTTGGGTGGAACTGCGCATAACACGTACTGCCCTCACCCTTCCGCCATTTGCATTCGCTGTGTGAGCACAACCAACAGAGATGCTCCACGGCTCGCATTTCAAAAGCAAAAAACGACACAGTCTGCCGAGCGGACGGCTCGTAACTCGGAAAAAACTCGTAAGTTGGGCACTCGTAAGTCAAGGTACAGGTATGTAGCCTTCTTAAAAATGTTATGAGGTATTCCATAACTTACCAGGCGGTTTTAACACCCAAACAATTACATTACTTCCAAGAAAAGTACTGTACCTTAAAGTACAGGAGGGTTCCCGTTATACGAGCATTCGATATACGAGAATTCGATGATACGAGATGTGTAAATTAGGGTCTATTTTCAATATACGAGATCGAAATCCAATGCTTTACGTACATTCCAACTGGGTTGGTAAAAGTACCATGATTTATTAAAGTAAATAAAGTATGTACTAAAATTAAAAGTTCATTTACAGACTATATGATTTACTAAGGTTGTACGATAATCAATTGATGGTGGTGGTGGTGGTATTTCATAATTGTCATTCTTCCTCCTATCGTACCCCCACAGCTGAAATGCATATTTAACACCAAACAAACACCCTACCACGTATATAACCCCACGCCTAACCCTAAAATAACACTTATAACAGCCATTCAGAAACAAAGAGTTTATATGGTTATATGAGGCCTCAACACAGCGGCCTGCCTCTCGGCGATGCTAACACTGTTGTGTGAAGGCTCCGAACACATTTTATTTCCACTGCCACTACTCTTGCCACTGCCACCTAATGTCGCCCAGGCATCAATATATTACAAATTTTTAGCATAAATGCTAAAAGCTCGCTTCGCTCGCTTGGAAATGAGTTAAGAGACGAAATATAACTTTCTGTGCAAATTATTCCTTGCGCATGTTATCTGTTCTTGCCCACACCATTCGTGACAACATTTTACAAGGCTATATGACACCTGATTTTGGCTGAATAGGTGTCGCGACGCTTAGACAAAAATATGATAATTTTGGCTGGCTCGTCAACAAGTGTGGCCTACAAAAATTCACAACCCTGGACAATGTCAATGATTTAGATGCACAGAGGGACGAGTTTGTGGGCAGTGGAAGAGGTCTGTGCACCCTCCTTGCACTACCTACCGTACCCTCTCGAGTCTAGTTTATCACGCGGGCCGTCCCCCAAGAGTACATACGCTTGGTGCTTGTAATGTATGTGCCTTGGTTGAGTCGACATTAGTGATTGCTTATTTCTTAATGTGCTTATTGTGACTTTTTTGTGACTCCTGTCCTACAGTGCTGTCAACTCTTAATTCACTGTTTGTGTGGTGGTGGTGGTGCAGTGGTGTGGATATAGAGCCCTATATTTGAGAGTTTAATGTGTTGCTATAGTGTCTTTGTAGCTTGATAAGTTTTTATTTTTTTGTTTATTATTTTTGTATATTGATGGGGTTCTGGAACCAAAACACTATATTTTTACCCATAGTTCTGTCGTTTCGTGATACGAGATTTCGCTTTACGGAGATGCCAGGTGGAACCCTAACTGTATCGTATCTTCGCGACCTCCCTGTATTACCAGAAATAAATAAAACACGCTGAGTGGTACAGGTGAAGTTCCCAAACTCGGCATCCAAGACTCGGCCAACACCAAAACTCGGCTATGGTTAGGATTTCCAAAACCTGAGTAACACCCAAAACCCGGCGCATAGTGATGGGCGGCCGCGGGTGACAACACACTAGCCGCTTGGTTCTCCCGCCGATTTGTTTGTTGTTATTGTTCAGTGGTGTTGTGACTGAGAGTTGTGTAGCCTACACTGTTATTTTGTGTACTCTGATTTTCATGCTTTTTTTCCCCCTTAATATACCTACGTTCTAAAGTCGGAAAATCATTACTCGGCTCGCGCTGTCCCGAGGTTGACGGTTTTGGAACTTCAAACCTGTATCAGAAAGTGAATTTTTTTTTTTTTTTTTTATGAATATAAGGAAAACAAACGCATGGCTTAGAGATCCAACATCCTACTCCTTACCTTCTCTATCCAACCTGTCTCTTACAACCACTCATCAACAGTTAAGAGTGTGACTCTAGACGCGGGTGACATGAAGATCGTGCGCAATAGTCAGATAATAATATATATATATATTATATATTATATCAATATATAGATATATATATCGTTATATCTATATATATGATATTATATATATATATATATATATATTATATTATATATATATATAATATATATATCTTTTATATATATATTTACGAATAAGGCCACGCATAGTTGAATAAAAAGGGAAAAGAGACTGGTGGCGAATGACGGTGTATGACTGAATGGTGGTGTTTAAGAAAAAAAGAGGGGTAGGTGGGTGACTAGAGACAATAGAAAACACGACGGTGCAATGTGAGTTGGGTGAATGAATCCCAATAGCATGGACGAAAGAAAAGAGATTGCTTAAATAACTGACCCCAGATGAACACCGACTAAGACTAAGATATGAAAATGTAACTTCTTGATTTCAATAAATGCTGAGAAAAAAAAAAAAAGTCAGGTTGTAATAAGTTAAAGACAGGCCTGAGAACCAAGGGAAACCAATAATGGTGAAGCCAATTCAAAGTTTCCTTCCCTTCCTTATTACACTCTTATTTCAGCAGGACCATGAATTGAAAGTGTTAAGCTAAATCTCAGTTGCGCACAGGTATGTAAGGCGACCGTTTTGCCAAGGGATCACATGACAGCATTCGTCCAACACCACACGTACCCAAATCTCACTCCGATCATTTCATCCTTTCCCCCCTATCCTCCGCACCGTGACATACTACACTGCAATTACTGGGCCTGCCAACTGCGGCCCCCAATTCTCCTACTGTAATGGTTCAAATAGACTAGGAAACGCTGGGCAAGCAGGGGAATATCGGTTTGGTCAGTGATATCGTCCCGGCTGTGGAGGGGAGACTCTAAGGCGGGATGGGTCTGTTCCCCCAATAGTCAATATATAAATAATGGGAAATAAGACTTTTTCCCCGAATTGGGATGTTACCCTGTCAGTTTTCGGTTTATGGAAAGATTCTCTGACGGATCAGAAGGGTTAATTGTGGACCCAGTGCAGTGTAACGCTCTGCGGTCTCTCATTGCACAATGGATCAGTACATTGGTTCCTTGTTCACAGCCTACATGACCAGTGAACTTGCCGGACCAAAGCTCTGGTAATGGAGGGCTGCAGTCCCTTGGCATCCCCTTTAGAGTAACAAACAACGGACAGAAGAAAGAGAAAGGAAGAAGTTTAGGGAGAGTGAAGTGATCAAGTTGCCGTCCGCCAGGATACGGGCGTCTACAGTGGTGGGACCGGTGTAGCTGATATACCCTGAGCTGTAAATGTTAAGGCATATGTAATATTACAGGAACGGTCACAAAAGATACGAGCAGTAGGTTCCCAACTGGCATACTCGTAAACGAAATTCTCGTTATAACGAAACACATAATAATGCGTAAAATATGGTTTGGTTCGGGACCATAAAATTTAAAAAAAAAGAAAAAAAAAAAAAACGTGTTTTCAGCAAAAATAAATATGCAAACAAACAAACACACGGGTCTATATTACCCCACTGTACACCTTTCTGTAGAAAAATTCTGAAAAAGAAAATACATACAAAAAAACAAAACCACATTAAAAAACATAAAACATGCATAACAACAAAAAGACTTGTACTGTAGGGGCCCCCGCTGATAAAAAAGAGGGTATGAAGGGCCAAGATTGGGGGGACCCCCTGGGTAATTACCCTAAAGGGTCGGACCGGATTTCCAAGAGACTAGTTAAGAACGTTTATCATACTGGGGCAAAATGGCCCCTTTTGTCCAAAAATGGTGGGGGTATCAAATTGGGGGGACTATCACAAAAACCCCGCGGGGGCTAAGAGTGGTTCACCCAGTTCAGGCGACTATGATCGGCCCCCCACTATGAAAACTTCCCCCTGTTACGGGGGGGACACAAAACCCTCAGTGAAGAAATTGCCCACAAGGGGTGTGTTGAGTGAGCTGAGTTATGCCAATGATTAGGAAAAAACCCAGTAGACCGTGTAGGGGAAGAGTGATTTTACCGGTTCTAGCGCGACTATGATAAAGGCCCCCCCGGGCTAGATAAACTTTCCAGCGTCCAGGGCCGAGAAACCCCCTAAAAGCCTCGTGAGGAATATTTGCCCCATAGGGATGTGTTGATGAGCTGAGTGATACAGCTTTATTAGGAAAAACCAAGTAGACCGTGTGAGGGGGTATTGTTCCTCACCAAAATTTGTAAAACACTTTTAGATCGAAAAAATCGCCATCTGGAAAACTCGCCCCTGTTTACACAGTATGCTCCGGTACTCTAATGCTTTTTTTTCGGAATGATTACTACTTTTACTCTCTGTGTCACTCCCCTAAACTTTAAACAAAAGGAAAAGAATTATCCCCCCAAAAAAAGGGGTAAAAGGGATGAATTTTGATTAATACCTTTTTTAAAGAAACAAACGCTATTTTTTACAACCCCTATGAAAAAAATTGTCTAGATTCCAAAACTTATGAAAAAAGGGCTTTTGATAAAAATTATCATACCCAAAGAGTTATGAAAAATTTTGTCATAGCTAGATTAATTTTTGGTAATACCGGTCCAGGCCACCCTTTTAATTACCCTTCAGGTCATTGTTGCGGCCCCAATTTGGGGACCGCACACGGGGCTAATTACCCCAAGGATGGCCGCCCCCTATGCTTAAATTTACCCTTAGGCCCCTGACTGCGGTCCCAGGTTGGGAGCCGCACACCGGGCTAATTTACCACTAATTCGGGCCGCGCCATATGCTTAATTACCCTTTAGGTCAGGGCTTGTAGGGGTGGCCTGACGGGGGGTAAAACCAAACCCCCCTTTGCCCGACGGGGAGGGGTGGGCGATATTTTGAATTGAATTTTCTCCCCAGTTGATGCGTAGCTTGGGATTTTCGATCTCGTATATAAAAAATAGACCCTAATTTACACATTGTATCATCGTTTTCCCCTTATACCAAAATGCCGTATAACGGGACCCCCTGTATAGGGTACGCCGATAACAAAAATTTTTTTTCTCAACTTTGATTTTCCAATTTCCTTTAAAAGGGGAATTCAAAAAAAATTTTATCTTTTTCCATTCGGAAATTTTTACTATGCAAATGACTTTTATATTGCACCCTTTCAATAATGCTTAATGAGTACGTCCCGGTTTGTCCGTTTTTTGCATCATGCCCCAAATATATTTCCAAATGACAACGTGGTAAGCTTTTTCTGATCATTTGGTTTCATCAGGCACTACATCACATGCCCACAGCCTCTCTTGGGCCTAAAAGGGGACCATCATGTCCTTTTAGCCCTAAAAGCAGGCATGGTCCCCCGGGGGGTGGCCCGACCCCGGATGCCCCGTCTCGGGCCTGCTGCCCCCCACGGCTACCGACCTTTTCACCTGCTTCACGACTCTTTTGGTGTCTGAGGGGGGATAGAGAACCCGGGAAACCCTTATGGCTTGCCGGGATCTCCGGGATCTGACCCCCGGACAGTGAACGGTGAATGCCAGCTCGTCCCCTCCAGGTTTGCCGTGATCAGTGTCTCAAGCGGGGGCTGAAAAGTTCGCTTGGGGGTGTGAGCAGGTCTTCACGGGTGTCCCCATACCCTCGCCAGCCCTCATTTCAAAATTGGGGTCACGGGAACCTGCGGTCGTCCCCACTCTGACTCGCCATCACGGAGAGGACACATTCTGAGTGGCAACCTGCCCCTGTCTGCACTAAAGGTCACAGCTGTTTGGCCCTTCTGGGCAGCGCCCCTCATCACCTGGCTGCGTGAGGATGGCTTGGGGCCGTCTTATCTGTGGTAACCCTTATGTCGTAGTAGGTTTGAAGTACACCTGCGGCAGTATTTGACTAGGATTTTCCGGGTGTTCAGTTTTTTGCCAGCGCCCCTTTTTTTGCCCACATTTACACAGCGACTGGGCTGTGGTGACCTTTGGGAGGGGGCACCTTGCCACACTTGATCCCTGCAGCTGGAGGGGAAAACCCCCCGCTTCACACCCTGGACCGCTGTGGAGACCTGCTGGTCCAGGGGAATTTTGACCAGGATCCCCGGTATTCCGTGAGATCTTCACCCCCTGCACTCCTCTGAACCCTGCGTTGTCGAAATCTCATTCACGCTGGACGCAACTGCACACTGGACCCGTGAAGCCATGTCAGATGAGGTGGCCCCGTCGATGCGGGTGATAGGGGGCCAGGGGAAACCGTTTGGGCAACCGCATTACTCCAGAAGGTTGTCCAGCATCTTCCCCCAAATGGCCGTAAGTACCACCCTTCCCCCCGTGTTGGCCTATTTGAGTCACCTTGCAGTACGATCAGTGAGCGGGGGAGTCGTATGTCACCAGCGATATAGAGAGCTGACCCCTTGAACGCAGGCTTTCAGGTGGCCCCGGGTCCTCTGGTACAAGTCCCAAAAGGTACCTTCCAAGGGCCCTCTGTCATGACACATGCTCCTCCCTGAAAAACCTTTGGGTGCAGTTTCCCAAAAGCTTCGGGCACCATCGCCTGGTCTTTTCCTTCCTCCCCTCGAACCCAAACCAAAAATTTTGGTACCCTGGTGCTTCCCCTGGTTTAAAGGGGCCCCGGCGATGCCATTTCACCTGCCTGGCCCTCCCCACTTGTTAGGATCGCAACCAGTACGACATGTCTGGAAGAGGTGGCCATCAGCGATAAAGGGCCGGGGGTCCAGAAGCCAAGGCGCAGCGCTGGGCGGAACGTCAAACCCGGGTGCTTCCACGCCAGGTTCCCGGGCTGGCATTGTGTTTCTTCTTGCAGCTGGGCCGTCCAAGTACTGTCACAAAGGGGTGCCAGGGGCCCCAGCCTTCCCGAGCAGCGGTCTACCTAGGCAGTCCTGTTGCTCCTGCCCCTTTTCCTTGAGGGCAGGGGAACGCCATCTCATCCTCAGAATCCCGGTGATCTTCAGCCTGGCCCCGGAAAATTCTTTGGGGGGATGTTGGGTGTCGTTTCGCCAACTAGCCGGCAAATCTAAAAAAAAAAAAAAAATCACTCGAACTCGATTTTTGGGTCGCAACTCAAAGCAAAGAATTGAAAAATCCTGCAGCTCAAGCGTCTGACCTTTTTCTTTTTGCTTCTGCTTCTTCAGCTTACCCCCTCTTCCAATGCTTTCTCTTTTCTGCTTTCACTTGTCTATCTCTCATTTTTGTTACCCCCGTCATCATCATTGCACCTCCCCCCCAACTTGTCCTCTGGGAGTACAGCCACTCCAGGTCTAAAGGGGACTTTGCTAGCCGGGGCAGTCCCCCCTGCAGTGTGCCCTTTCGCGTTTGGGCCCGCTGGGGGTTGGAGCGGGGATTTCCCGGTCCTTTCAGAGGAAGATCGTGTGAGGCAGGGCCTTATGTCAAACAGCCTGTCCCTTTCTTTTCCACGAATTCCTTTACTCTTTTGTTGCTGTCTTCACCCCTTCACTAAACCCTTTTTCCCAAAAATTTTTACCTTCTGGTCACGGAACCCGGGCAATAAAAAAATGGAGGTGGGAAAATGGGCGTTTTTATTTCTTCCTGGGCAAAGCACCATGGGGGTCAATCCTTCGCAAAGTCTTCACGGGTACCCCCGTTTTCAAAACCCTCCCGGGTGCCGCTGAGTTCTTGGGAAGGGTTTTCCCCCCTTCATAAGCCCCGTATAGGCACCTCACTCTCGCAAATCTCGTCCACCCCCAACAAAGGCGGCCAAATTGGATCTAGAGCTTGTCTGTTCGGGTTCGCCCACTTTGGTTTTTAAGGAGAAACCATCCCGAAAAAAACGATCTAGAATGATACAGGTGCAAATGAACCATTATTTTGGGGGTAAGCTATGTTTTTTCATATAAAAATTAAAAATTTCCCTTTTTTCATAGCAAGAAAATGCTCAAACCTATATCAATTTGCCCTAGCCACGAGCCTTTTGGGGGACCCCTTTGGGCCCCCCCATGCCGTATTTCTCTTCATTACAACCCCGGGGGGAAAGTCGGTTTTTTAGGGTAGCTGCCACATGCTCATATACCGAAGTTTTGGGGCTGACGGGTATGCAGGGAATAGCCTCAATTCAGTCTCAAAGGTCAAACGCTGATTTAACTATTCTCCCCGCGATACCCCATGATTTGCGAAAAATTATTTTCCAAAAACATTGATTCGCCTTTTCAAGTCGCTATTTTGTGTCCTGTCTCACATCCATAGGTAAAACAGGTTTTTTAAAACAGCTTGAGATGCGGATCTTTTTCCCTTTTGCAAGGTACCGGGCAACGCCAAACTCGTCTGAGCCTCCATAAAACCCGGGGGGTATGCCACACCGCCTAAACTCTTGACGTGACCCCCCGTCATCGTGGACTGCGCTACCAAAGTATGTAAAACTTTCCAAAATCCAATTTCCCCGCCAACGCATGGACAAATTGTATGCTTTTATCTAGTAAACTTTCCAAACACCTGGACCTTTGGCTTGAGCCGGATCCTCAAGTCCCAAGGCTTTTCCCCTCGTGCAGCGCCTCGAGAGCTATAAAACCCGGACCTCCACGACTCCAAAGATAACTGCTCATCGGCAAAAAAAAGACAGTGTCTTGGGCTTGCCGAGGGGTGCTCCCCAAACACTTCATCTACACTTTGCCCCCTACCCTTATACAAGTGTTGAAAAATGTTTTGAAGAGGGACGTCCCCCTTGCCTCACTCCTGTTTTCACGGGAAAAAAGCTGGAAACACCCAAATATTTTTCCCCGTCAGGAGAATTTCCCTTTAATTGTACACGGCAGTCAGGAAAAGGCAAGAAAACCGCAGATCAGGGTTTAATCCCCCCCAACCCCCAGCTTTTGAAGGGAAACCCCCCTCCGCATGATATTACAAATACCACCCTTGCCTTTCTCCCCCTTTAACTTTTGAAAATAAAAGCCTTTCTCTGAACCCGTCAAAAGGGGGTTTGGGGTTTTTCTTTCAAGGGGAGGTCGGGGGGGGGACCCAACTGCACGAACCCTTGCATTTTATGTGAAGCTCCCCCAATTGGAGGGCCCCCCGTGAACAACTGCCCAAATTACCCCCCACCCCCCAACGAGCCATCCCCCAACCATGTTTGGGACACGAGGGGGCCTATTGGCTCCCGGGGGAAAACCCAAAAGGGGCCCCGATTTTGGGAACGGGCCTTCTTCGGGGCTCGGTAGGCGGGTCGGGGGGCCCCTTAGCTTTCAAAGGGCCCCATCGACATCCTACCCGGGGACTCCGGACATACCTTTCTTTTTTTTCTCTCCCCCAGGGGGGTTTTAAGTCTTGTTGACAAGAAAAAAAATGTATTTGTCCGGGTTTTCCCCAGAAAAACCCGACACCGGGGACTTTCCCCTGTTATCCTCCACCCGTCCCCGTTTGTGACAAAACACGAAATTCCCCCTGGGTTTGCTCCAACCCCCAAAAAAAACCCCTTTGGCCCGGGCCTGGGGGGGGTTTTTCACTTTTGAGGTACCCCCCATTTAAAAACAGGGGCCTCGAGGACACCGAGACTTTAAACCCGATTTGAGCCTCCCAAATGCCTTTTTTTACTTTTTGGGGCCTTATAGCGCCTGTAGGCAGTGGTGACCCAGGGCTCGGAGGGTTTAGGCTTTGGAGGTTAAATTTTGAGGGCTTGATGGTTGGTACCCCCCGTGGTGGCGCAGGCAGGTTTCTTTTTAGTGACGCCGTGATTAGAGGCTCATCCCGGGCCCCCCTTTTTGGTTTTTCCCCCCCCCGTTTTGCACTCAAAGGGGTTCAAAAGTAAGGGGGTTGATGAGGGGGGCAGGGGGTGGGTTTGGGGTTTTCTTTAGGGTTCCCCCTTAAAACCCCGGGCGGGAAAAAGGGTTTTTAAAAAAAAAAGGTTTTCTTTTCTTTTTTTTTTTTTGGTTTTTGCACAAAAAAAACCCCCAATTTTCCCCCCCCCCCCCCCCCCCCCCCCCCCAACCCATTCCCCCCCCCCCCCCCCCCCAACCCCCCCCCCCCCCCCCCCTTTAAACCCCCCCCCCCCCCCCCCCCCCCCCCCCCCCTCCCCCCCCCCCCCCTCCCCAAACCCCCCCCCCCCCAAAACCCTTTCCCCCCCCCGCCCACCCCCCCCCAACCCCCCCCCCCCAAATTTTTTACTAAAATTTTTCCCCCCCCGCTTCCCAATTTTTTTTTGTTTTCCCACCCAATTTTCCACCCCCCCCCCCGGGTTTCCCATTTCTGGCCACCCCATCAAAACCCCAAAATTTTTTTTTAAAAAATGTTCTTTGGCCTAAAAACTAAAAAACGAAAGTGCCCCCTAAAAACGCAAATATGAGCCATATTACCTTTTCCCCCGGCCCACCCCAATTCCCCCCCCCCCCCCCCCCGCGTCCCATCCTGGCTACCGCAAAATTTCTTTCATAATTATTGTAAAAATTTAAAAAAAAAATACTTTTTCCCAGGAAAAAAGGGAATGTATACGAACGTTTTTTATCAAACCCCAAACATTAGGGCAAGGGTATATAAGAAGTTAGAAAGTAACTTGAATTCAATAAGATAAAGGGATACCCTTTTTTTCTCAAAACTCGTTTTTTTTTTCTTTCAAGGGCCCCAATCCTTCCCGCCATTTTTGTTTAAAAAGATCTTTAAATTTTCACAAATTTTTACTGCATAAATGTGTAAAAAAAAACGCAGGGATTTTGATTACAATGACAGGCGGGAAATTTTGGGAAATTTTTTTTAATTTTTGGGTTTTTTTATAAGGAAAATTACATTTTTTTCAGAAATGGGATTTTCAACCCCTTTTTGGGGGTGATAGGAGAATTTCCCTTCGTAAATTTTTTGTTGAAGTTTTTCAGAATCCCTAAGCCCAAAATTCATCAAAAAAAGAATTTTTTTGATTTAAGTAGATTTTCCCAAAGACAGCATAAAAATATATATGTATATATTAAAAAAAAAAAAATCCAATAGTAAGGGAAAATTTGGTTTAGATAATGTTTAAAAGCCCCGAAAAACCGATGGAGATAAGATTTTTGGGTCTAAAAGCAAAACCTGGGAAAAAATTTTGGATACCTGTTTGGTGTCCCGTTTTAGCAACAAGAAGGCTGTGATCAGTTGCAAGGAAAAACAGCACCACGATAAACCTTCAGTTTCGGGGATCTCCCAAAGAGTACTAACGAAGTACTTTTCAATCTGCTGCAACATTTATTTGGATGCCCAAAAAAGTCGTAAGAAAAAGAGGGGCGTTTTGGGCAGCTCATCGATAAAATCTCCCAAAATATATTTGGCCCACCCCTTTGGACTTAAAAAAAATGGTTTGCAGGGATTTGGGAGTAAATGCATGGACCCTTTTTTGAAAATTTTTTTCCCGCCCAAAACCAGTTCCCCATTCGGTTTAAAAAAAAATAATAAACCCCTGCCACTGAAAGGGATATACCCCCAATTTGTTTTTTTTCTGTATATGTTTTGGATCATTTATGTTAAGTCAACCCAAAAAAACAAGGGGCAATAATAAAATTTGGAAGTTAAAAATGTCATTCTGCAGTCCCGCCAAAGTTTAATGACCGGGTTTTTATTTTGTCATTTTTTTGGGAGTTTCCATTCATCCTTTCATAAAAACTGTCCTTTAAACCCTCAAAACCCCTTTCCCCCCCCAAAACCCCTTTTTCCTAAATTTTACATGAAAAAATTTAAAGTGTATTTGCTCTATTCTCCACGCTTTTTTTTGACCCTTGTGCCTGAAAGGACCTCATGTATGGTCATCATTGTACGTCTTATTATTGGGCGACTTCAATGCTACTACTGGCACAGTGAGAAATTACTATGAGTTAAGTGTTGGTCTCCATGGCTCCGGTACCAGGAACATTAACAGTTCTCTCCTTCTGTATTTCGCGAAGTCCAGAATGTTGAGAATTGCAGGTTCTTGGTACCAGAGACCAGAGCTGCATCGCTGGACATGGTATAGTAATGTCAGAGGGGTAGCTAAGGAGAGCTTTTTTAGAGTTCAAAAGGGGTAGGCCAATATAAGGCGTTTTCTGCGGAGGATTTCGCTTGCAAGCGAAAAAAATTCTTTTGCAAGCGGTCACTTTTATAGTGCCCATATATATTTTATAGTGCCCAAACAAACATTTTGCTTGCTGCCGCAACAACAACAAACAATTTTTGTGGGTCGGGCAATCATCTTCCCTGGATGATTGAACAGTAAGCGAAATTTGAGCAATCAATTTTTTTTTCCGCTTGCAATCGAAATCCCCCGCAGAAAACGCCTATACGTAGTTCGGGAGGTTCTTAAATTAGACAAGTATAACTCGTATGAGTATCATTATTTAAGGATTTGCAGATAGCGGGCTTTTGTTACTTTTTTTTTGTCCTTGGCCAGTTCTTCGAGATAAAAAAAGAATTGAGAAAACCCCCAGCCTCCAGCATGAGATTTCCAGAGTAAAAAGAATGCGAGTGAATGTACTGGTTAACTTTTGCATTAGTGAAATGGACAAAATACAGATGAAAGTAGAAGTAGTAAGTTTTGTGCAGCGAGGCACCGACAAGGAGGAATTATCGATGAAGACTGACCTAACATTCTCTTATCTTACGATCAGTTTTGCATCCAAATGAATGTTGCAGCAGAGTGAAAATGTTGGAGTAAATTGACCTCATGTAGCCCCAATCCAGAACTTCCTCTCGTCCTGCATAATTCCCCCACCTTCCTGCTGTGCTTCAGTCTCAGCCTCTGCTCTATACCAGATTTTTCCCTATCTTCAAAACCTTATTCTATCCCCTTCTGCTGTACCTTGACCTCCAATCGTCTCTAGCACTCCCCTTGTTTTGCCGAGATTTTTTTTCTTCCCACTCCACCCCGCACTACCCCCCCCCCACAAATCACTTACCTCACAGTTGGTTTGTGTCACGTTGTTCATGTTAACCCGGAGGACCTTGTCCCTGGAAAAATAAGATGATAAGCGTTAGAAGATCTCTCTCTCTCTCCTCTCCTCTCTCTTCTCTCTCCTCTTCTCTCTCTCTCTTACAAACATATATACGCACATACACAAAGTAATCAAATGAAAAATCAAATGAATAAAAATTATTTATATATTTATATATATATATATATATATATATATATATATATATATATATATATATATATATATATATATATATAGATAGATAGATAGATAGATAGATAGATAGATAGATAGATAGATAGATAGATAGATAGATAGATAGATAGATACATAGATAGATAGATAGATAGATACATACATATATATTATATATATATATATATATATATATATATAGATAATATATATATATATATATACTATATATATATATATATATATATATATATATACAGCCAAATTCCCAACATCCGACCTCCAAACATCCGACTTGTCCAAACAACCGACTTTTTTCACCACCACATTGTGTCTTGTTTTGGCCATTTATTTTACTTAGTTTTTTTTCTCGTTTTTAGAAAACATTGATTTGTGGCTTTATTTATGCATGAATTTTTACTTCGCGTATACCACTGGATCGGCCTTCAAGAGCTACATCTTTTATGTTCTATACCATTTTGTCCTTACGTTTACTGTGATATCCGAACATCCGACTATTCCAATTATCCGACCTACCTTCGGTCCCCCCAAGGTCGGATAATTAATACTTAGCTGTATATATATATATTTTATATATATAATTTTATATATAAAGTAATATAGATAGAGAGGAGAGAGAAGAGGAGAGAGGGGGAGAGAGAGAGAGAGAGAGAGAGAGAGAGAGAAGAGAGAGAGGGGAGTAGAGATGAGTGAGTGAGTGAGTTGAGTGAGTGAGTGAGTGAGTGAGAGTGAGTGAGTGAGTGAGTGAGTGAGTGATAGAGTGAGAAGAGTGAGGGGAGAGGAAAGGGGAGAGAGAGAGAGAGAGAGAGGAGAGGGGAGAGAGAGAGAGAGGGGAGAGAGGAGAGAGAGAGAGAGAGAGATGAGGAGAGAGAGAGAGAGAGAGAGAGAGAGAGAGAGAGAGAGAGAGAGAGAGAGTAGTGAGTGAGTGAGTGAGTGAGTGAGTGAGTGAGTGAGTGAGGGTGAGTGAGTGAGTGAGGTGAGTGAGTGAGTGACGTGAGTGAGTGAGTGAGTGTGAGTGAGTGGAGTGAGTGAGTGAGTGAGTGAGTGAGTGAGTGAGTGGAGTGAGTGAGTGAGTGAGTGAGTGAGTGAGTGAGTGAGTGATGTGGGAGTGAGTGAGTGAGTGGAGTGAGTGAGTGAGTGAGTGAGTGAGTGAGTGAGAGAGAGAGAGAGAGAGCTGCACTGTATACAGTCCCTAATATACACCCCCTTTTATTTTTACTTTTTAAATCACAAAGGAATGGCCAAGGGCAAACAAAAAAAGAAGTAACAGAAAGCCCTATTAATTGCCAGCCCCTATAAAGAACAAAGTAAAAGAATAATAAAAGGGGGGGGGGGGGGGGGGCAGTTTAGTTTGGGAGATGTCTTGGGAAATGACTCCTCTCTTGAAAATTAAAGTCGAAGGAAGGTGGAAAAATAGAAAGAGAAAGTCCCAGAGTTTACCAGTGAAGGGATGAAAGAGTGAAGATAATGGTTATATCTTGCATTAGGGAGATGGACAGAATTGGCTGAGAATGAATAGAAAGTCTTGTGCAGCGAGGTCGAGGGATGGGGGAGGCATGCTGTTAGCAAGCAAGTTCAGTAGAACAGTGAGTAAGAAAATAACGATAGAAGATAGCAAGAGAAGCAACATTGCTGCGGTGATTTAAAGATTGAAGACAGTCAGTCAGAGGGGGGGATTTGATGAGAAAAAAAATTTTTTTGACCCCCCTGTTTAGGACATCTGTAGAGTGGATCCCCCCCAAAAACTGAGGGGCCCAAACTCCATGTAGGGGGATCGGGCCCCCTATACAGAGCAAGTAACTGGGAGGTAAAAAAGGAGCAGTCCCAAGGACACCAACTTTATAGAAGCGTTTAGAAAGAGAGAAATGTGAGTTTTCCCATTTTCAGATTTTAGCAAAAATAGTCCTAAAAAACGTTCATTCTAGAAAGGGAGAAGTTAGTGTCTTTGAAGATGAGGGGATAGTTGTCGGGAAGGCTAGTCGAGTAGATAGGTGAAAAAATTGGGGTTTTGGGGCTTTAAAACAAAAAAGGTTTGCTTTGGCCTCATAAAATTTTATAAAAGGGATCGGGTTAGGCATCGTGGCATTCTCCGTGAATCCTTGTTCCTTTTGATTTTGGACGTCAAAGAACGAGTTTTTTTTTTAGTACTTAGTGGGTGTTAGTATTATTTTAAAGTTGGGGGTGAATAACAAAACCCCTGAGGAACACCACTATGAAGACTTAGGAGAAAAACAATGCCCGTCTACAGTGCTCAATAGAACGGTAGTTTGAAGGTTTAAAAAAACAATCACCCTTCTTAGGAACAAGTTGAATGGAGCAAATTCCGCAAGAAGGAAAAGGGGAAGACTAATGCAAGCACAGAAGCACTTTTTTGAAACCCTTTTGGGGGGACTCCGTCAGGCCCCATAAGCCTTCCCCAAGGGATCTAGGCCAGAAAGGGACAAAAAAAACATCTACAAAAGAATCTTAATAACAGGCATAACATAGTCAGACGGGGAGGAAAGGGGGAAAAACCCCTTCATAACCAAATGGAATTTTTAGAAAAAGGTTCAGCAAAAATTTCAACTTTTAAAAATAGATGAGAGAGCTGTGGAGCCTCTGGGTGAACTAGGGGGGAAAGTGAGAAGTAAAATTGTTAGAATGTTTTGCCAGAAGTCACGAGAGGAGTCTAATTCTAAAAGTTTTTGACATTTCTATGAACGAAAAATTTTTGGTAAGTTGAAGAAAAGATGTGGCAATTACGGCCGAAAAATTTTAAGGGGATGAGTTTCAGGAGATGGTGGTTTTAAAATATGTCTGTGAGCCGCTTCTCTATGTTGGACAGTGAGAAAAAGCAGAGTTAAAAAAGGGTTTTTGGCTTTTGGATTAGAGAAAGGGGTTTTAATGCCTCCATGCCGAGACAATACCCTTTGTAAAACGCCTGCACATGAGATGGGTCTCTGACATGAACAAAATCATTCCGGGAAAAAACAGAGTAGTACTGACTTTGCCTCCCACTTACTGAGTTTTATAGCCAGAAGCACCTCGCTTTGGTGGGGCCGAGGCGGCACCACAGCAATGGCAGTTAACAAAAATAAGATTGTGACGGGGAGCCCCAAAGGAGAGAATATTTCACAGAGTAAGAGAAGGGTTGAGTTTTGGAAATGGTCAAAAAATGTTGGGGTGTCCCCAAGGTGGTCAGTTCATGTCTCCCCGACAAACACACTCTCTTCTCTCTCTTCTCTCTCTCTCCTTTTCTTCTCCTCTCTCTCTCTCTCTCTCTCTCTCCTCTCCTTTATCAGCAGCGCTTTTCCATCCACACCCACCCACCCCACGCACCCCCACCCCACACAACACACACATGGGATCTTGTGGAGTTTTAAATCAAAAAAGTTTCGGGAAAATGGTAACTGAAAGGGGGAGAAAAACTCATGGGTGGTAATTGTTGGGTTTTGGTAATGAATAACATCATGACCCCCGGGTTAAAGAGAACACAAATCAGAGGACGAAGAACCATCAAGACTAGACCCTTTTGACGAAAGAACTGGAAGAATTAGTAAAGTGATTTATAGGCCCACTTGGAAGAGCGACCGACTTATTGAATTTTAAATAAGATAGCAAAAAAGGGAGGGAGAAAAGAAGAACATAAAAAAGGAAGATTACAATTATGGAAAAGCAGACTTTGACGGATAAGAACATTCTTCGGAGGGGACAGACTGGAGTAATTTCCATGCAGCAACGAGTACCCAGAAAAAAATGGGATGAGTTCATCCAAATTTACAACAAAGGGAATAAATAGTTATGTTCCAAGGATAGTTATCAGAGAAAAGAAAAAAAAAATGAAGGGTTTAACAGAAAATGTGAATTAGCAAGACTAGAAAGAGAAAAAACATGGAATAGTTGAGGAAAAAAGGTTTGGCAGCAACCTTTGGGAGAAGTACAAAACAACTAGAAATGAATAGTAAGAATCCGAAGAGAAGAAGAAAGTAACTATGAGAGGAATATAATAGAAAAATGTAAGAATGAACCGAAACTTTTCTATAGATATATTAATGGAAAAATAAAAACAAGGAAGGAATAGATAAGCTGAAGGTAGAAGGCATAGTGTATGAAGATGCATTACAACAGGCCGAGGTGATGAAATAAGTGCTTACAGACTGTATTTACAAGAGAAAGTGAATTTAAAACAAAAAAATTTTAAATAGCAAAAGAAAAATATATGGAAGACATAAAAGTAGACGTAATAGAAGTAAAAAGGCTAATGGAAAGTCAAGAGGTGAGAAAAGCCCCGGGTCCAGATGGAGTGTCGAACTGGATAATGAAAAAGTGCAGTAACCAACTACCCAGGAAAATTACATAGTGTAATTGAGAGTTCACTCAAGGAGAGCAGAGCCCGTTTGATTGGAAAAGAGCAAATATTGTGTAAATTTCACAAAGGAGGTGACAAAGAAGAACCACTAAATTACGGGGCCAGTATCATTAACAAGTGTAGTGGCAAAAAATGTGTGAAAAAATTGTGAAAGACAGATGGTTGAAAAATTTGGAAGAGGCAAACACACTTGCAGGTGGCCAGTTTGGATTTAGAGGAGGAATGGTCAGGGTACAACAAATCTATTGAGCTTTACTCGAGAGTGATCGATGTGACACAGGAAAGAGAAGGGTGGGTCGATTGCATTTACTTGGACCTAAAGAAGGCATTTGAAAAGGGTACCTCATAAGAGACTGCTTGGGAAAAGCTAGAACATGTAGGAGGATTGAAAGGGGGGTTTTGCTGAAGTGGATTGGAGACTTTTTGAGCAACAGAGAGATGAGAACAGTAATAAAAGATCAAAAGTCAGAATGGTGCAGTGTGATAAGTGGAGTTCCTCAAGGATCAAATATTGGCCCCCAGTGATGTTCTTGGTCTATGTAAATGATATGGCAGAAGGAGTAAACAGTTATATGAGTTTATTCGCTGGGTGTGGCTAAATTACAAAGAAAATAGAAAGTAAAGAGGATGTGAGGATTTACAAAAGGATCTAGATAAGATTTTCAGATGGAGTCAAATATGGAAATGGAGTTTAATGCCAAAAAATGTAAATATGGGAAATGGGCAGTAGCCAAAAGAGACAGAGAAAGGGAAAATATTCGATGGGAAACGAATGGATAATCAAAACAAAGGTCGAAAAAGATCTGGAGTATGGATTAAGGACAATTTGTCAAACCCGAGAAGCATATAAACAAGATCACAGGAGATACATACCAGTTGCTGAGGAATATAAGAATGGCATTCAAATATCTGGATGAAGAGATGATCAAGAAATTGATAACATCTCTGATTCGACCAAGGTTGGGAAAATGCGGCAGGATTTGGTCACCACATAAAAAAAGGATATAAGGAAGATTGAGAGAATACAAAGAGCAGCCACAAAAATGGCTCCAAGCCTGAGAGATTTAACATATGAAAAAAAACTTTTCAAGACTAAAACTCCCAACACTTGAGAAAAGAAGAGAAAGGGGAGATTTTATAGCAGTGTATAGAGCATCAATGGGTCTGGAAAAAATTGATAGAAATGATCTGTTTGTGTGGGGCACAGAAGTACAAGAGGTCATGAGAAGAAATTGAAAGGACAAAAATGCAAGAGGGATATAAACCCAATACCCGCTTCCCGTATAGAAAACATAGAAGCCTGGAAAACCTTTATGCAAAAGTGATTAATGCAAGAAGTTTCAGGACTTTAAAGGCCAAACTGGATAAAAGTAGATTTGGAGATGGGGACAGTACGAGAATAGCTCTTTTCCTGTATGTTACAACTAGGTAAATACAACTAGGGAAATAAATACACATACCCCCACAAAACAAGAACATAATAAAATAAGGAAGCTACAAGAGGCTGTGAGACCTACACGAGTAGTTCCTGTAAATACACATACACAATATAACGTTATGAAAACTCCCGTTGCCAAAAAAAATCAAAATATGGCTTTAAAAAAAATATATATAAAAACGGTACAACATCCTAACCCTGAAAAATTGTAAGGAATCAAAAAAAACCAAAGAAATACAAACTTTGACCGAAACCCATCACCACCACCATTACCCACCACAACCACCATCCACAGACCACACCCAACTCCACAAAACCTACCTCCACCACCCATAAGCAACACTACCTCCTACGACAACTACTACCAATGCTACCTAAACGTTAACATCCCCCTTACATTTTTTTCTTTAATTATTTTACTCCGTTACAAATACACACACAAAAAAAAATTGGGGGGGTAACTTTTCTTTTCATTTCCATTTACTTATATCTATAATAATATAAACGAAAGTGTGTGTGTGTCCGCGATAGGTACCGCCCCCGTACCCCAATCCCATCATATGGCACAGTTTTGGAAACCAGCTCGACCAGGGGCAACTTTAAGGCACTTATGAGATGATCCGACACTTTTTTTTTTTTTTTTTAGCAGCCTATTAGCGAGAATTGGTGAAAAAAAAAGTGGGTTGCGAGAATTGAGGAAACCTTGATGTAGGGTGATGGGTAATGGGTGAGTGAATGGGTGGGGTGATGGGTAATGGGGTGGGGGTGATGGGTAATGGGTGGGGGGTGATGGGTGAGGGAATAGGTGGGGGTGATGGGTAATGGGTGAGTGAATGGGTGTGTGGTGATGGGTAATGGGTGAGTGAATGGGTGGGGGTGTTGGGTAATGGGTGAGTGAATGGGGGGAGTGATGGGTAAGGCGTTAATACATACATTTCTACATCCATGATTTCAGGAAAGTTAGAAGGGGCTATCTGGAGAGTCTGTGTTTGGTGGGCCGAAGGCCCACCAAATACACTCTCCAGAAAGCTGTGTTTGGTGGGCCTTTGGCCCACCAAACACAGACTCTCCAGATAGCCCCTTCTAACTTTCCTGAAATCATGGATGTAGAAATGTATGTATTAACGCCTTACCCATCACCCCCCCATTCACTCACCCATTACCCAACACCCCCCACCCATTCACTCACCCATTACCCATCACCACACACCCATTCACTCACCCATTACCCATCACCCATCACCCATTACTCGCATACTCGCATATATAAGTACTCGCATACTTACCATTCACTCACCCATTACTCATCACCCATCACCCATCATCATTACCCCTCCGCAGGAGCTAGCCAAAAAGACCGCCCGGAGGGCGGCTTTGCGGCTAGTGTATATATATATATATATAGGGTATATATTAGGGTGCATCAAAAATTTGAAAGTGTTCGGATTTTAACGCGGACCCCGGCAGTTCATGTGTATTGATGAGAAAGCACTACCAGCTAAATCTTAGTCTTGTAGCGTGACATCTTCATGTCGTGCAGACGCTTCAAAGTTTGTCCCTATTGCACCACCCCATGCAACGAAGGCATGATCCCGCTTCGCACAGTTTTGTGGGGAAGATGTGGTTTCAGCATAGGTTTATCCTGTTATTGATTTGTTTATTCTCCTGTTTATTATTATTCTGTTTATAGACTTGGTTTTAAGTTGTTTCAGTATTGGTTTATCCTGTTATTGACGTGTTTATTCTCCTTTTTATTATTATTCTGTTTATTGGCTTGTTTTACTTTTTTACAGATGTCTTCCACGAGGTCCACTGACAAGTTATGGCTCGTAGGAGCCCCAGCAACTCAAGAGCTGCCATCGAGTGTTCTCCCGAACCGTGAG
Source organism: Chionoecetes opilio (assembly GCA_016584305.1). Classification (NCBI taxonomy): domain Eukaryota; kingdom Metazoa; phylum Arthropoda; class Malacostraca; order Decapoda; family Majidae; genus Chionoecetes; species Chionoecetes opilio. Next base: position 21,283 of record JACEEZ010019040.1, on the reverse strand, counting down.
GAAGTCCTGTGTGTTTTGCAGTACCAAGCAAGCTAACCCGTGAGGCGTTCATCGGGGCACTTGCAANTTTTAAGATAAAATAACCCCCTTTTTTAGAAGACTCTTTCTTCTCCTCTCTCTTCTCCTCTCTCTCTCTCTCTCTCTCTCTCTTACAAACAATTACGCACATACAAAAAGTAATCAAATGAAAATCAAATGAATAAAATTATTTATATATTTATATATAATATATTATATATATATATATATATATTTTATATATATAATATATATATATATATATATATAGATAGATAGATAGATAGATAGATAGATAGTTTAGATAGATAGATAGATAGATTAGATAGATAGATAGTAGATACATAGATAGATAGATAGATAGATACATAATATATATATATATATATTATATATATAAATATAATTATATTATATATATATATATATATATATATATAATATATTATATAATATATATATACACCCAAAAATTCCCAACATCCGACCTCCAAACATCCGACTTGTCCAAACAACCGACTTTTTTCACCACCACATTGTGTCTTTTTTTGGCCCATTTATTTTACTTAGTTTTTTTTCTCGTTTTTTAGAAAACATTGATTTGTGGCTTTATTTATGCATGAATTTTACTTTCGCGTATACCACTGGATCGGCCTTCAAGAGCTACATCTTTTATGTTCTATACCTTTTTGGGTCCTTACGTTTACTGTGATATCCGACATCCGACTATTCCAATTATCCGGACCTACCTTCGGTCCCCCAAGGTCGGATATTAATACTTAGCTGTATATATAAAATATATATTATATATATATATATATTATTTTATAAAGAGAAGAGAGAGAGAGAGAGAAAAGAGAGAGAGAGAGAGAGAAGAGAGAGAAGGAGAAGAGAGAGAGAAGAGAGTGGGGAGTGAGTGGAGTGAGTGAGGTGAAGTGAGTGAGGATGTGAGTGAGTGAGTGATAGACTAGAGTGAGTGATGAGGAGGGGTGAGAGAGATGGAAGGAGCAGAGTGAGAGAGAGAGAGAAGAGAGAGGAAAAGAGAAGAGGAGAGAGAGAGAGAGGAGAGGGGAAAAGAGGGAGAGAGGAGAGAGAGAGAGGATGGGAAGAGAGAGAGAGAGAGGAGGAGGAGGACGGAGTGAGTGAGTGGTGAGTGAGTGAGTGATGTGAGTGAGTGGTGAGTGAGTGAGTGAGTGGGGTGAGTGAGTGAGTGAGTGGTTGTGGTGAGTGAGTGAGTGAGTGAGTGAGTGGTGAGTGAGTGATGAGTGAGTGAGTGAGTGAGTGATGTGAGTGAGAGTGGGGTGAGTGAGTGAGTGAGTGAGTGAGTGAGTGAGTGAGTGAGTGAGTGAGTGAGTGAGTGAGTGAGTGAGTGAGTGAGAGAGAGAGAGAAAAGGCTGAATGTATACAGTCCCTAATATAATCCCCTTTATTTTACTTTTTAAATCACAAAGGAATGGCCAAGGGCAAACAAAAAAAAGAAGTAACAGAAAGCCCTATTAATTGCCAGTCCTATAAAGAACAAAGTAAAAAAATATAAAAAAAAGGGGGGGGGGGGGGGCAGTTTAGTTTGGGAGATGTCTTGGGAAATGACTCCTCTCTTGAAAATATATAAGTCGAAGGAAGGTGGAAAAATAGAAAGAGAAAGTCCCAGAGTTTACCAGTGAAGGGATGAAAGAGTGAAGATACTGGTTATATCTTGCATGGGGAGATGGACAGAATATGGCTGAGAATGAATAGAAAGTCTTGTGCAGCGAGGTCGAGGGATGGGGGAGGCATGCTGTTAGCAAGAAAGTTCAGTGAACAGTGAGTAAAAAAATAACGATAGAAGATAGCAAGAGAAGCAACATTGCTGCGGTGATTTAAAGATTGAAGACAGTCATCAGAGGAGGGGAGTTGATGAGACAAAAATCTTTTGACTCCACCCTGTTTAGGACATCTTATGAGTGGATCCCTCCCAAACATGAGAGGCATACTCCATGTATGGGCGGATCAGGCCCCTATACAGAGCAAGTAACTGGGAGGTAGAAAAATGGATGCAGATGCCACAGACACCTAACTTTAAAAAGCTGTTTTAGCAAGAGATGAAATGTGAGATTTCCCGTTCAGATTTTTAGCAAAAGATAGTCCTAGAAACGTTCATTCTAGAAGAGGGGAGACAGTTGAGTGTCGTTGAAGATGAGGGATAGTTGTCTGGAAGGCTATGTCGAGTAGATAGGTGAATAAATTGGGTTTTTTAGGCATTAAACAAAACAGGTTTGCTTTGGCCTCATCATAATTTATAAAAAGGATCAGGTTAGGGACTCTGTGGCATCTCTCCCTGAATCACTTAGTTCCTATTGAGTTGGACGTCAAATGAACACGTTAGTTGTTAGACTTAGTGGGTGTTAGTATTAGTTAAAGTTAGTGGGTGATATAACAGAACCCTGAGGAACACACTATTGATAGACTTAGGAGAAGAACAATGACCGTCTACAGTAGCTGCAATAGAACGGTAGTTTGAAGGATTATAACAATCACCCTTCTTAGGAACAAGTTGAATGTGAGCAAACTTCCAGCAAGAAGGTAAAGTGGAAGTACTAGATAGCAAGCACAGAAGCACAGTTTTTGAGAACATTGGAGGGACTTCCGTCAGGACCATAAGCCTTCCAAGGATCTAGGCCAGAAAGGAAAAAGAAAACATCATTACGAAGAATCTAATAACAGGCATAACATAGTCAGACGGTGGAGGAAAGGAGGAACAAGCCCTTCATCAACCAAAGTGGAATTTTTAGCAAAGGTTCGAGCAAAGATTTCAACTGTATAAATAGATGAGAGAGCTGTGGAGCCATCTGGGTGAAGCATAGGAGGGAAAGATGATGAAGTAAAATTGTTAGATATGTGTTTGCCAGAAGTCACGAGAGGAGTCTAATTCTGAAAGATTTTGACATTTTCTATGAACGAAGAAGTTTTTGGTAAGTGAAAAAAAAAGATGTGGCTGATTACGGCCAGAAATATATAGGGCATGAGTTTCAGGAGATGGATGGTTAAAGTATCGTCTGTGAGCCGCTTCTCTATGTTGGACAGCATGAGAAACAAGCAGAGTTAAACAAGGGTTGATGAGCTTTAGGATTAGAGAAAGTGTGTTGGAATGTCCTCCATGCCAGAGACAATGACCTTAGTAATGCGCTCTGCACATAGAGATGGGTCTCTGACATGGAAACAATAATCATTCCATGGAAAATCAGAGTAGTACTGACTTAGTCCTCCCACTTAGCTGAGTTGATATGCCAGAAGCACCTCTGCTTAGGGGGTCCCGAGGCGGCACCACAGCAATAGGACAGTTAACAAAATAAGATTGTGATCGGAGGAGCCCAACGGAGAGAATAGTTTCACAGAGTAAGCAGAAGGGTTAGAGTTTAGGAAATGGTCAAAAAATGTTGGGCGTGTCTCCAAGGTGGTCAGTTCAGTGTCTCCCTGCACAAACACACTCTCTCTCTCTCTCTCTCTCCTCTCTTCTCTCTCTCTCTCTCTCTCTCTCTCTCTCCTCTCTCTCTCTCTCTCTCATCAGCAGCGCTTTTCCATCCACACCCACCCACACCCACGCACCCACACACACACAACACACACATGGGATCATTGATGGAGATTTTTAACTGCAAAGAAGTTTGCTGGGAAGAATGGTATACTGAAGGAGGAGAAAACTCATGGGTGGTATATTGTTGGATTTGGTAATGAATAACATCATGACCCAGTGGATTAAAGAGAACACAAGATTCAGAGGTAGCAAAAGAACCATCAAGACTAGACCTACTATTGACGAAAGAACTGGAAGTAAATTAGTAAAGTGATTTATCAGTGCCACTTGGAAAGAGCGACCATGTACTTATTGAATTTGAAATAAATGATAGCAAAAAAGGAGGGGAGAAAAAAAGAACATAAAAAGGAAGATACAATTATGGAAAAGCAGACTTTGACGGATTAAGAACATTCTTCGGAGAGACAGACTGGAGTAATTTCCATGCAGCAACGAGTACCCAGAAAAAATGGGATGAGTTCATCCAAATTTACACCGAAGGAATAAATAGTTATGTTCCAAGGATAGTTATCAGAGAAAAGAAAAAAAATGAATGGTTTAACAGAAAATGTGAATTAGCAAGACTAGAAAGAGAAAAAACATGGAATGCAACCTTTGGGAGAAGTACAAAACAACTAGAAATGAATATGTAAGAACTGAAGAGAAGAAGAAAGTAACTATGAGAGGAATATAATAAAAAAATGTAAGAATGAACCAAAACTTTTCTATAGATATATTAAGGGAAAAAATGAAAAACAAGGAAGGAATAGATAAGCTGAAGGTAGAAGGCATAGTGTATGAAGATGCATTACAACAGGCAGAGGTGATGAATAACTGCTTACAGACTGTATTTACAAGAGAAAGTGAATTTAAAACGAAAAATATAATAGCAAAAGAAAATATAATGGAAGACATAAAAGTTAGACGTAATAGAAGTAAAAAGGCTAATGGAAAGTCAAGAGGTGAGAAAAGCCCCGGGTCCAGATGGAGTGTCGAAACTGGATAATGAAAAAGTGCAGTAACCAACTAGCAGGAAAATTACATAGTGTAATTGAGAGTTCACTCAAGGAGAGCAGAGCCCCGCTTGATTGGAAAAGAGCAAATATTGTGTCAATTCACAAAGGAGGTGACAAAGAAGAACCACTAAATTACAGGCCAGTATCATTAACAAGTGTAGTGGCAAAAATGTGTTGAAAAAAATTGTGAAAGACAGATGGTTGAAATATTTGGAAGAGGCAAACACACTTGCAGGTGGCCAGTTTGGATTTAGAGGAGGAATGTCATGTACAACAAATCTATTGAGCTTTTACTCGAGAGTGATCGATGTGACACAGAAAAAGAAGGGTGGGTCGATGCATTTACTTGGACCTAAAGAAGGCATTTGACAAGGTACCTCATAAGAGACTGCTCTGGAAGCTAGAACATGTAGGAGGATTGAAGGGTGGTTTGCTGAAGTGGATGGAAGACTTTTTGAGCAACAGAGAGATGAGAACAGTAATAAAGATCAAAAGTCAGAATGGTGCAGTGTGATAAGTGGAGTTCCTCAAGGATCAGTATTGGCCCCAGTGATGTTCTTGGTCTATGTAAATGATATGGCAGAAGGAGTAAACAGTTATATGAGTTTATTCGCTGATGATGCTAAATTACAAAGAAAAGTAGAAAGTAAAGAGGACTGTGAGGATTTACAAAAGGATCTAGATAAGATTTTCAGATGGAGTCAAATATGGGAAATGGAGTTTAATGCCAAAAAGTGTTAAAGTGATGGAAATGGGCAGTAGCAAAAAGAGACAGAGAGGAAAGTATTCGATGGGAAACGAATGGATAATCAAAACAAAGGTCGAAAAAGATCTGGGAGTATGGATTAAGGACAATTTGTCACCTGAGAAGCATATAAACAAGATCACAGGAGATACATACCAGTTGCTGAGGAATATAAGAATGGCATTCAAATATCTGGATGAAGAGATGATCAAGAAATTGATAACATCTCTGATTCGACCAAGGTTGGAATATGCGGCAGTGATTTGGTCACCACATAAAAAGAAGGATATAAGGAAGATTGAAAGAATACAAAGAGCAGCCACAAAAATGGCTCCAAGCCTGAGAGATTTAACATATGAAAAAAAACTTTCAAGACTAAAACTCCCAACACTTGAGAAAAGAAGAGAAAGGGGAGATTTTATAGCAGTGTATAGAGCATCAATGGGTCTGGAAAAAATTGATAGAAATGATCTGTTTGTGTGGGACGACAGAAGTACAAGAGGTCATGAGAAGAAATTGAAAAGGACAACATGCAAGAGGGATATAAAACAATACAGCTTCCCGTATAGAAGCATAGAAGCCTGGAACAACCTTGATGCAAAAGTGATTAATGCAAGAAGTATTCAGGACTTCAAAGGCAAACTGGATAATAGTAGATTTGGAGATGGGACAGTACGAGAATAGCTCTTTTCCTGTATGTTACAACTAGGTAAATACAACTAGGTAAATAAATACACATACACACACACACAAGAACATAATAAAATAAGGAAGCTACAAGAGGCTGTGAGACCTACACGTAGTAGTTCCTGTAAATACACATACACACATATAACGTTATGAAAACTCCCGTTGCAAAAAAGTCAAAATATGGCTTTAAAAAAAATATATATAAAAACGGTACAACATCCTAACCCTGAAAAATTGTAAGGAATCAAAACAAAACCAAAGAAATACAAACTTTGACCGAAACCCATCACCACCACCCATTACCCACCACAACCACCATCCACAGACCACACCCAACTCCCACAACCATACCTCCACCACCCATAAGCAACACTACCTCCTACGACAACTACTACCAATGCTACCTAAACGTTTAACATCCCCCTTACATTTTTTTCTTTAATTTATTTTACTCCGTTACAAATACACACACACAAAAAATTGGGGGTACTTATCTTTTCATTTCATTTACTTATATCTATAATAATATAAGCGAAAGTGTGTGTGTGTCCGCGATAGGTACCGCCCCCCGTACCCCAATCCCATCATATGGCACAGTTTTGGAACCAGCTCGACCAGGGGCAACTTTTAAGTCCACTTATGAGATGATCCGATCACTTTTTTTTTTTTTTTTTAGCAGCCTATTAGCGAGAATTGTGAAAAAAAAGTGGGTTGCGAGAATTGAGGAAACCTTGATGTAGGGTGATGGGTAATGGGTGAGTGAATGGGTGGGGTGATGGGTAATGGGTGTGGGGTGATGGGTAATGGGTGGGGGGTGATGGGTGAGGGAATAGGTGGGGGGTGATGGGTAATGGGTGAGTGAATGGGTGTGTGGTGATGGGTAATGGGTGAGTGAATGGGTGGGGGGTGTTGGGTAATGGGTGAGTGAATGGGGGGAGTGATGGGTAAGGCGTTAATACATACATTTCTACATCCATGATTTCAGGAAAGTTAGAAGGGGCTATCTGGAGAGTCTGTGTTTGGTGGGCCGAAGGCCCACCAAATACACTCTCAGAAAGCTGTGTTTGTGGGCCTTTGGCCCACCAAACACAGACTCTCCAGATAGCCCCTTCTAACTTTCCTGAAATCATGGATGTAGAAATGTATGTATTAACGCCTTACCCATCACCCCCCATTCACTCACCCATTACCCAACACCCCCCACCCATTCACTCACCATTACCCATCACCACACACCCATTCACTCACCATTACCCATCACCCATCACCCATTACTCGCATACTCGCATACATAAGTACTCGCATACTTACCATTCACTCACCCATTACTCATCACCCATCACCCATCATCATTACCCCTCCGCAGGAGCTAGCCAAAAAGACCGCCCGGAGGGCGGCTTTGCGGCTAGTGTATATATATATATAGGGTATATATTAGGGTGCGTCAAAAATTTGAAAGTGTTCGGATTTTAACGCGGACCCCGGCAGTTCATGTGTATTGATGAGAAAGCACTACCAGCTAAATCTTAGTCTTGTAGCGTGACATCTTCATGTCGTGCAGACGCTTCAAAGTTTGTCCCTATTGCACCACCCCATGCAACGAAGGCATGATCCCGCTTCGCACAGTTTTGTGGGGAAGATGTGGTTTCAGCATAGGTTTATCCTGTTATTGATTTGTTTATTCTCCTGTTTATTATTATTCTGTTTATAGACTTGGTTTTAAGTTGTTTCAGTATTGGTTTATCCTGTTATTGACGTGTTTATTCTCCTTTTTATTATTATTCTGTTTATTGGCTTGTTTTACTTTTTTACAGATGTCTTCCACGAGGTCCACTGACAAGTTATGGCTCGTAGGAGCCCCAGCAACTCAAGAGCTGCCATCGAGTGTTCTCCCGAACCGTGAGGAAGTCCTGTGTGTTTTGCAGTACCAAGCAAAGCTAAACCCGCGTGATTTGGCGTTCTCAGTTCGGCAGACGGCACTCAATGTTCAACATCAGTACTCTAAGGTGAATATTCCGACCATTGATCCGTGTGATACCTTCAAGAAAGTACGGCGTCTGCACGAAGAGTACAACGGATTGAAGAAATCAAAATCCCGGACAACAGGGCAAGCTGAGGAAAACCGAGCCAATTTCGTGGCTTGCCTGAAAAATTTGTTCGATGTAGCACATCGCGACGCCATGTCCAAGATCACGATCAAGGAGGACCGTGACTTCCTTGAAGCTCAGAGGAAGCTGGGCAGGCAGGGGAAGATGGGTGGTATGGATCGGGCCTGGGTGGAAAAAGAAACACGGACACAGCAGCGGAGGAACGATGACGGAAGTCGAGCTGCACAGGAAAGTCAAGCGTTCGCAGAAAGGCAGGCCACCGTTGAACTCGAGTCTTCGACCTCGTCCTCTTCGCCTGAAGAGCAAGACGTGATAGCATCTCCTCCACCAAAACGATCCCGCCGTGCACCATCGCAAAAGAAAATCATATCCCCGCAAGTTTCTGCTGCTCTGGACCGGACCAACATAAGTGACCGTAAGGCTGCACACGTGCTGCTTCCATTCGCGGAGGAGCTTGGAGCGAACACTTGAGAATTGTCGTTGAGCGTGAGCACGATCAATCGGCAGCGAAAATGTCATCGCCAGGAAAAGGCTGCAGAGCTCAAAGAAAAGTTTGCTCCTGATGTACCGCTCACACTCCACTGGGATGGAAAACTAATGCCATCCCTCACAAACGAAGGCGTTGTGGACCGACTGCCGATCCTGGTTTCTGGAGAAGGCGTGGAGAAGATCCTCGCAGTTCCCATCACTGATGGCAAAGCGGAGCCTACGGCAAACACCATCCATTCCGTTATATCCGAGTGGGCTATCTCCGATCGAATTCGAGCGCTGTGCTTCGACACAACGGCAACGAATACGGGATCCAAGGGTGGAGTGTGCGTTCGACTGCAGCAAAGCCTTGGTCGTGATCTGCTGCATCTGGCCTGTCACCATCATATGCTGGAAATTCTGCTGGGAACTGTTTTCTCAGCCCTCATCCCAGAAACATCTCAGTCCAGATATCGCTGCCTTTGTCCGTTTCCGAGAGTTCTGGCCGTATGTTGAACAAGACCAGTACAGGACAGCAAACGAAGAGCTCAAGGAGGACTGGGTGGATGACATCCTCAAACTCTGCCAAGGCTACCTCCGAAAGGACCACTCACGTGACGACTACCGGGAATTGTTAGAACTAGCCGTTGTGTTCCTTGGTGGAATCCCTCATGGATGCAAGAAGATCTTTTTCCACAAGCCGGGAGCAGTCCATCGGGCTCGATGGATGGCAAGAGCGATTTACGCTCTGAAAATGTGGATTTTCGCGCCTCAGTTCGCAGAATACCAGGAACAGCGGCCGTCCAGTTCACGCGCAGTCAAGGCCGCAGTTCCTCCAAAACTGGAAGAGTTCTGCATCTTCATCGTACGCTACTACATTCGAGCGTGGTTCTCAGCTGCGTGTTCAGCAAACGCCCCAAGAAACGACCTTGACCTTTACAAAGCCCTCGCGAAAGAGACGAACAAGGCGATCAGAGAGTCAGGGCTGAAAGCGTTGGGACGTCACATGTGGTACCTGTCTGAAGTGACAGTTGGACTTGCACTTTTTGACGATGAGATGCCCCTGGAGGAGAAGCGGAATGTTGTTGCCAACCTCCGAAGCATGGAGGGATCAGAGGAACCTCCACCCAAGGTTTGCGTCGAGGAGGCTGACTTAGACAACATGACCGTTGCCTCCTTCGTCACGAAAAACACTGAAAAATTCCTGGATCTGCTGGACTTCGACAAAGGGTTCCTCGACGTCGATCCTGCCATGTGGGGGACGAACCCCATGTACCAGGCCGGGGCAAGGCGAGTACGTGGCCTTCTCGTCACCAACGACGCCGCGGAACGAGGGGTCGCTCTTGTGCAGGATTTCACTAAGAACCCTCGCACGAAGTCGGAGGACCAGCTGCAATGCCTCCTTCAAGTTGTCGAAGACCACCGGAAAATGTATCCGACAGCCAAGAAGTATGGTCACTGCGCGACATGAAGATATCGTCCAATCAATATAATTTTTCTGTCACTTTGTTTTTGTTGTAAAAGGAAAAGAATAAAGCGTTCCTCGTTAACTTCATTTCATTTTGAAATTCAACCTTTATTACTTGACGCACCCTAATATATTACAATTATTATATATTATATATATATATATATATATATATATATATATATATAATATATATTATATATATACAGGGATATATGATATACAGGGAGGTCCCGAAGATACGAGCAGTTAGGTTCCACCTGGCATACTCGTAAAGCGAAATCTCGTATAACGAAACACATAACTAATGGTAAGATATAGGTTTGGTTCCAGGACCCCAACAATTAAAAAAAAGAAGAAAAAAAAGACATGTTTTTCAAGCTATAATAAAATTTGGTAATACTTAGTAGGGGTGCGAGAACCCCTTGAGGAATCCTATGGTCCCTGGTGATATCCTATGGTGCTATCACATGTGTGGGAGCTGACCTGACTTCTTCAGGAAGGCACATATTATACAGCTGATAACGGGGTTTTGTGTTGTGCGGCGGCAGCCGATGTCCGCCGCCAGCGGAGATCTCCTTGGTAATTATTTAGTAGGAAAGCGAGGACCCTTTGAGGAATCCTATGATCACTGGTGATATCCTATGGTGCTATCACAGGCGTAGGAGCTGACTGTCTTTTTCAGGAAGGCACAGGTGAGGCGGATGACGGCGGTTTTTGAGAGAGGCGGCGGACGGGGCAGGCCGCCGCCTCCTCCGCCAAGGTAGGTTTGGGCAGGCTTAAACGTCTTATCACTCGTTATATACAACTTAGTGATTAATGGTGAGAGTTATATCCACGTGTCATTATCTAAATCAATGTAGCACCGTGTGTCACCTTAAATAAGGGTGATTTAAAGATGTTATGATGAGGTGACTGCTGGCCGAGCTGGCGGGGCAGAGAGTGACGGAGAAATACTTGCCATTATTCATATATTTAAAAAAAAATATATTCACCATGAAATATTCAATGAAATATTCACCATTTTAACACACATACACACCTTCTACCACCAATACACTAGCAACACAGGCTCCTTACTTATATATCTTACTATCTGATACTTTAAAACTACTTAAAACGCAAACATTCAAAATAAAACGAGAATTAGTTTTAGATGACGGGAACAGAAGGCGGAGAGAGAGGCAGTCTGGCATGCCATTCTTGCCCGGAAATATGTCTCGCTGGCTTGTAATTGGTCGAGAAGTTTTAAAAACTGTTTGTCATTGGCTGGTGACGGATGACGCCTTAGCCAGTCACAACCTTCCTACTCGTTTACGACCTATCGAGGGAGCTTTCAATCAGCTTTGTAGCTTCCGTCATTAGGGAAAGTAGTATCTAGGTAGTGCGAGAGCAGGTTGTTGCTGGCCATACTACCTCCGTTGCTGGCTTCTCGCCCGGGGTTGTGAATTTTTGTAGGCCACATTGTCGTACTGAGCCACCAGAATTATCATATTTTCAGATTGATTATCGTACAACCTTAGGTAAAATCATATAGTCAGTAAATGACTTTATAATTTTAGTAAATAACTTGTAATTTACTTTAGTAAATAACTTGGTACTTTTACTCACCCCAGTTTGAATGTCGTAACATTGGATTTTCGATCTCGTATATTGAAAATAGACCCTAATTTACACATCTCGTATCATCGGATTCTCGTATATCGAATGCTCGTATAACGGGACCTCCCTGTATATATATATATATATATATATATATATATATATATAAATATATATATATATATATATATATATATATATATATATATTTTTTGTGATGTCTGCAGGACATGATACATGTGTATATTGTTGTATGCTGTGTAGATACACCACGTGGCTCTCTCTAGGAAGACAAAGGGCCCTAGATACTTGATAATGGTAGGACCCAGAGGGTCGAGAGCAAACATTTCATAAGTGTTGCAGTGCCTCTGCATTGTGTCCAGGGCATGACGTGCCCATACATTTCATGAGTGTTGCAGTTTATATGTATTGTGGACAGGGCAAGACGTGCCTATACATTTCATGAGTGTTGCAGTTTGCGTATTGTGAGCAGGGCATGAGCCCTGTGTCCAGAGCCCGGAGAGGGGCAGAGCTGGGGCACTAAATACATAGAATGTATTTAAATACTAAATACTAAATACATGGGAGAAATGTATTTAAATACTAAATACTAAATACATTTTACGAATGTATTTAAATACTAAATACTAAATACATCAATTGTATTTATATACATTTGTAAATACAATTCAAATATACACAAATTTTAACATGTCCGAAAAAAATGGATTTCCTTAGGATTTCCTTAGATTTGGGTTTTGTTAGAAATTTCCTTCTCATGCCTAAATTCCTAAAAATTAGAAATTTCCTTGAAAGCGGAAACAATGGTTCACTGTAACATAGGATTGCCAGATAGTTGGGCGGGTTTATGGCCAAATTAACTGATAAAAAAGTATTTACATTTTCTTATTATGAGTATTTAAATACAATGTATTTAAATACTCATAAAAGTATTTAAATACTGTATTTAAATACATGACAACCAATGTATTTATAAATACATTTCTAATACACAAATGTATTTAAATACGTATTTAGATACAAATGTATTTAAATACTGTCCAGCATCTGGACATGCCCATACATTTCATATGGTGAACTTGGATGCACGTACGCAAGGTACGCGAGGAGTTTCGGTGTTCTATGAGTGGTACAGCGTCAGTGTATAATGGGTAGGGCATGATGTGCCCATATGTATTTCATATAGGGATCTTGGATGTCAATACGCGAGGAGTGTTGGCGTTTTATGAGTGTTGCAGTGTTGGTGGATTGTTGCAGGGTCTGATGTGCCCCACCCAAAATATCATCTGGTATTCTTGTATGTATGTATATATGCGGGCCAGGCCTATGCCAAAATTAATGTTCTGTGTTAGCAATTAATAATGGAAGCATTGTGCGACGAAGACGGCGGCACTCACAAGTGACATGCTGAATGACACTTGTTATCCCAATATAGGTTGCTGTCTGTGTATGTAACGTACAGGGAAGTCCGGTTTTTTACTGAATTACATCAATGTCAATCCAGCAAGTTCACATTACCCTCACATGAGCAGTTGTTAGCTTGTATCCTTGGTGCACCAGGTATAGGCTATAATATTTACTGTGTTGTTTATAGGATGTGATAATGTATTTGTATTAAAGTGATATGATACTAAAGCATGAGAGAGAGAGAGAGAGAGAGAGAGAGAGAGAGAGAGAGAGAGAGAGAGAGAGAGAGAGAGAGAGATGGAGAGAGAGAGAGAGAGAGAGAGAGAGAGAGAGGAGAGAGAGAGAGAGAGAGAGAGAGAGAGAGAGAGAGGGAGAGAGGGGGGGGGGTCATATGAAATATATCCAAGAGGAGGAGGAGGAGGAGGAGGAGGATTTTTTTTAGGACAATAACAATGGAAATAAAAATACTAATGATGATAACACTGAAATTATGAAACTAATAAAAGTAATTATTAAATAGCAATAATTTACAATGATAATATGATGATAATTATGATAATAATAATGATAACGTTAATAATAATAAATAAATAATACAATAATAATGAAAATTATTATAACTATAATGATAAAAAAAAAAAAATAATAAAAGTAATGTTAGGAACACTAATAAAAAATAATAAGAAAAAGACGAAGATGACGATAATGATGAGACGAAGAGGAAAAGAAAAAAAAAAAACAATAGAAGCAGAAGAAACGGAAAAAAAGGTGGAGGAAAATCAATAAAAGAAAGCATAGCAAAATACATATAAGGAATACGAAGAACATAACACAAATTAAGATAAAAAGATAATATAAAAAGAAGATAAAAATGATACACAATCCCTATAAATCACACACACATACACACACACACACACACACACACACACCACCACCACCAATCTCATCACTACCACCACTACAAATACCCCGAAAACCTCACATGTAGTACCCGTCTGGCCCTAACATGATCCCTTGGCCCCATCTGTTTCCTTAACTCAGCGGGGAAACCTATGGGGAGGGGAGGCTGCGCTCTCCAATTATATGTAAAATCTGTCACCGCCAACTGCTCCGGCATGAACACGGCCACCGAATGAGCTAATATTACCACCTGCTGAGGTATGAGGTAGAGGTAAAGTCGACGAAGAGGGGAAGGAAGATGGGAGGTACAAATTTGAGCTCTATGGTGGTGAGTGGAAAGGATATGAGTCACGATCACAATATCATTTGAAGGCGAAGAGGAGAAGGGGAAGAAAAGAAAAGAGAACATAAATAATACAGGAATAGTATAGGTAAAGGAGCTACAACCAAGCGTCTTCACTCGGAAACCACATACTCCCATAGAGTTGGGGAATATGCACCCCGGACACATAGCTATTGTGACATCCGGGTTACCACGGTTACCTTTTGTAATGGTGGTGTCTTGTACTATGTTGATATATGGTAACCGCTGAGTTCGCCTCGCGACAAGCTTTTGTCTCGGGGCAGCCAGGTCACCCAGCTGGCCTCTGACCAGGCCTTCCTCCATCATAACCACCCACTCGGGGTGGACGCTTCTTCCCTGGCGTCCGTTACAACCACGTGTACATAACATCCTCGTCTACATTCAATATACTACATCAATACGGCGACCAGAGTATTCTCTATCCCTGCATCGTCATCTAAGGAGGTAACTTGTCACTCACCGGGCGCGCCCATTATGGCGTGATATAATTACCACGTGACCTTGTCCACGCTCTGGCTCCCGCTACCAAACTACCTTAGGCTGCTTACACAGGGGAGTAGCATCGTAGGGTGGGCGAGGCGACGCGCCCCCCGGCGTATGCCCCCAATGATTGATGATTGTATGGTTCTCACTCGGGGTTGAACTCGGATCACCGCGAACGCCACTCGGAAACGTAACCACTCTGCAACCACCTCCCCAGGGTGAGGCAGACATCAATAAAGTGTCCAGTCACGCCCCTTCCGGCATACACACATATTTTCTGAATGTGCTGCGTCCTTTGGCTTCATGAGGAGTGGTTAATCGCTTTACGGGAAATGCATCGGTTTGTTCAGACCCAGGAAGATCGGAAACTTTGCAACCCACGCAATTGCAGGCTGAAAGGGGTCTTTATGCATTAACATCCAAAACTTGGTGGTCCAGATGGGCTCACGGATGAGAGCCTATCTGAAAAAGAAAGAAGAAATAATAAAAAAATTAAAAAATCGCTGAAGATTTCCAATATGAGGAAAGTTTATAAGATATTTTGAAGCTGGTGGTACTGAATAAATACTAAGTTCACGTTCAAGAGGTAAACATATTATCTGTCTTTCTACACACTTACACATAAGGTACTCCGTAGTGTAGTGGTTAGCACGCTCGATTCACAACCGAGAGATCCCGGGTTCGATCCCCAGACGGAGCGGAGAAAGATGGGCGGTTTCCTTAAAACCCGAGCCTCTGTCCACCCAGCAGTGTATGGGTACCGGATGTTAGCCGGGGGTTGTGTCCCCCCTCCTGGGGTGGTGGCTTCGGCCAATGCTAAGCACTAAGGAAGCAAAATATATATGTAGATATGGAGACGGGACCATACGAGTGTAGCTCAGGCCCTGTAAAACACAACTAGATTAATACAAGATGAATACACACACCAGCATCTGTTAACGAATACTGGCAACAATAGCAGCAGCAGCAGCAGCGGAAACAGCTCCAAGCGCACATAGTATTCATAACCAACATGTAAATTCAATTAATCTTAATGACACCAACTCCAGCATCATCAACACCAGTGCCCAACCAGTAGCGGCACCAACGCCATTCTCATCACTACGCAGCACCCATCTCAATCAGAATTGAGTCCGCCATTATCTGTATATAATTATCACAACTGCCACCTCTCTGGAACCCCCACTTCGTTCGTTCAGTAATACGCAGTCGTTCTCTTTTATTGTGACTACAGAGCACGTAACAGCCAAACTATATGTTTGTTTAATAGAGCACAGGCGCACATGCTTATGGCAGGGAGTCGCTTGATTCCCAGGTGAATGCTGCGATTGGCGCTTATCTCCCTAACGGCATGTAGTGTGTACGTGCAAGCACAAAGAGCTGACGTGACGTACAGTTACATAGGCTTGCTAGAATTGGAACGGACTAGGTAAGTACCATGATGACCAACAAGCGGTTGAAATTCATTCAAGATGTACACTGTGAAAAAAATTGAATGAAGATTGAGTGATCCGGAATGATCATTAAGTGAGCTGCGAAATTAGACGACCATGTGAAATGGTAAATTAAACAGTCAGGACGAAAATGAATTGGCAAGTGACACGATCAACTAAATACCCCGCTTTATGTAGTGATTCCATTCATAATCTGGAGGAGAAAATGTTTCCAGAAAAAACATTATCATTATGGTATGAAACTTGCAAACTTGTAAACACATCCATGTAAACTCGTAAACCAGTGCATCCAACACTTGTAAACCCACCATCCACCCTTACCCCCCCCCCCACACACACACACAAACTGCATGAATAAAATGCTACACCAGAAATCGCAAAAAACGCGATCAATGGATACCATAAAGCAGACTGGACGGTGATGCGACACGGGACTGATATGGCAGGTTAGCGAGGTTGTTGCCAGTGAGAAATTGTCGAGCAGCTTGATAATTTTTTTGTTTTGTTTCTAGCAATTCACATACTGAAAAATGCACACTGCAACTCAAGAGATATTATTACATAATATCTCTACGAGTTGCAGTGTGTACATGTTTTACTTCAGAGAACACGACCTGAACACCACCATTACAAAGACATCGTGACACTTTGAAATACATATACATACATATACATATATATATATATATATATATAATATATAGATATATATATATATATATATATTATATATATATATATATATATATATATATATAATATAATAAGTTTCTTAAAGTAGTCGTCCAGACCCATTTTTTTTTTGCCTAATTATGTTGAATGTACATTCAAAACACCTAATCCACCAAAAATAATTTATTTCCAGGCCTTATTTCCGTAAAAACACGACTTTTGTAAAAAGCGCGCGAAAAAAACAAATCTTCCCTCCAACAGGGCTACGACTGTTATTGATGACGTCAGAACAGGGACGCCCGCAGACACTCTGTCTGACACCTGTCGGCAAATGTTATGATGCCCGATTGTACTTCGGTGTCAGACAGTGAATCTGTCGCTGTGACCGACACTCTTCCCACACACACGCCTGCGCACCAACACCCTTCCTGCACACACACACACACATAACACACAACACACAGTGTGTGGAGGGCGTGTGTGCAGGCGTGTGTGTGGGAAGGAGGCGTGTGTGTAAGAAGGGTGTCGGTTGTGCAGGCGTGTGTGTGGGAAGGGTGTCGGTGTGCAGGCGTGTGTGTGGGGGAAGGAAGCGTGTGTGTGGGAAGGAGGCGTGTGTGTGGGAAGGAGGCGTGTGTGCAGGCGTGTGTGTGTGCAGGCGTCTGTGTGGGAAGGGTGTCGGTGTGCAGGCGTGTGTGTTGAAGGAAGCGTGTCTGCCAGGCGTGTGTGTGGGAAGGAGGCGTGTGTGTGGGAAGGAGGCGTGTATGCAAGCGTGTGTGTGGGAAGGAGGCGTGTGTAAAACTTTGGAAGAAGTCCTTCACCCCTATCTTTTTTTTCTTCCCCCTATAGCCAACAAGCCTGGGGAACTGGCGGAATACGGGGTTTTTGGGTGGGGGAAGCAAATATAGTGATTTATGGCTCCCCAACAAAAATCATCAAAGTCACTATATGTAAAATCTAACCTAACCTAACCTTAACCACAAAGTATACCTAACCTAGCCTTAACCACAAAGTATACTAACCTAACCTTAACCACAAAGTATACCTAACCTAACCTAACACTTAACCACAAAGTTATACCTAACCTAACCTAACCTAACCTTAACCACAAAGTATACCTAACCTAACCTTAACCACAAAGATACCTAACCTAACCTAACCTTAACCACAAGTATACCTAACCTAACCTAACCTAACCACAAAGTATACCTAACCTAACCTAACTAACCTTAACCACAAAGTATACCTAACTAACCTTAACCACAAAGTATACCTAACCTAACTTAACCACAAGTATACCTAACCTAACCTAACCTAACCACAAGTATACCTAACCTAACTAACCTAACCTTAACCACAAGTATACCTAACCTAACCTAACCTTAACCACAAAGTATACCTAACCTAACCTAACCTAACCTTAACCACAAAGTATACCTAACCTAACCTTAACCACAAAGTATACCTAACCTAACCTAACCTAACCTTAACCACAAAGTATACCTAACCTAACCTAACCTTAACCACAAAGTATACCTAGCCTAACCTAACCTTAACCACAAAGTATACCTAACCTAGCCTAACCTAACCTTAACCACAAAGTATACCTAACCTAACCTAACCTCAACCACAAAGTATACCTAACCTAACCTAACCTTAACCACAAAGTATACCTAACTAACCTTAACCACAAAGTATACCTAACCTAACCTAACCTTAACCACAAAGTATACCTAACCTTAACCACAAGTATACCTAACCTAACCTAACCTTAACCACAAGTATACCTAACCTAACCTAACCTAACCTTAACCACAAAGTATACCTAACCTAACCTTAACCACAAAGTATACCTAACCTAACCTTAACCACAAAGTATACCTAACCTAACCTACCTTAACCACAAAGTATACCTAACCTAACCTAACTGGACTTAGAATTTTTGAGGCACCTCATATTTAATAGCGGTCGTGTGGGTTAACCAAGGCTGAGCGCACTCTGGAACCTTTACAGATGTGAAGTATAATAAGCATACAATACAGTGCGGTAGTTCATTTCAGTCAAAGCCGAAAGATGAGTTCCAAAGTATTCCCAGGCGTGTGTGTGGGAAGGGTGTCGGTGTGCAGGCGTGTGTGTAGGAGGAAGCGTTGTGTGCAGGCGTTGTGGGGGAAGGAGGCCGTGTGTGCAGGCGTGTGTGGGAAGGTGCGGTGTGCAGGCGAGTGTGGGAGGGTGTCGGTTGGAAGCGTGTGTGTGGGACGGCGAGCGAGTGTGCAGGCGTGAGTGTGGAAGGGTGTCGGTTGTGCAGGCGTGTGTGTGGGAAGGGTGTCGGTGTGCAGGCGTGTGTGTGGGAAGGAAGCATGCTGCACCATAAAGGAATGCATGCAATGTGGATATAGCAAAAAAAATCTATCAGAAACACCCAAATATCTTCAAGTACTATATATTTATCTCTGTGGTTTACGTGCCTCTGATCAGCGCGGGAAGAGGATCCTCCCTGATGGTACGTCACGGAGCCTGAGCCTGAGCTGTCTGCAATTCTTGAGTGCGTTTTTGAGAACTCGGGGAATTTGCAATTTTATTGCGGATTATTTAAAAACGGCTTGACTGGATACAAAAGTGACGACGTATTGTGATATACTCGTCCATAGCGTATGATTTGATTGCATTAAATCAGGAATGATGAAATGGTCTGGAACGATTACTTTAAGCATATAATATCTGCTCGCAATCTTCTATCTGATTGTCACTACAGTTACCGTAAAGGGCGTCTTCGTCTCATCAACTCCCCTCCTCTGAGTCTAACTGACTGTCATCAATATTTAAATCACCGCCGTAATGTTGCTTTTTTGCTCTCTTTTACCGTTATTTCCAGCTCACTGCTATTCTGAATTTGCTAACTATATGTCTCCCTTCCTCCCGCGGCCCTTGCTGCACAAGACTATCTACTCATTCTTATCCCTATTCTGTCCATCTTACTAATGCAAGAGTTAACCAGTATCTTCTCTTTCATCCATTTCAATGGTAAACTGTGGAACTCTCTTCCTGTTTCTATTTTTCCATCTTCCTACGACTTAAATTTCTTAAAAGAGAATGTTCAAGTGGTTGTGTCTAGTGACCATCGATCTCACCAATGTTCAATTTGTTACATCGGGTATAAGCATGTGGTGCTTATTGTAGTTCTAGTGGTAGTGTAGGTAGCGTGGGCTGGGTCGATGCTGGAGCGGGAGTTGGAGGCGTGTGGTGTCCATCTTTCTTTCACTCTAAAAAAGGGCGCCTGGTAGTGTCCTACTTTCCTATTGGTAGCGTGCGGGATACTGAAGACACAGACTCAGAGGCAGGTGTAGTTGATGGTGGTATATTTGTGGTAGGTAGAATATACAGTAAATGGGGTATAGGGAGTATCGCAGACGTGAGGCGTCTGTGTCTGACGACTCCTCAGAGGACTGAGGTGGAGAGTGGTGGTGGTAGGCGACTGCCGTGACCTGACCAGGTCAACCTATGCCGCAGGGAAAGTAGGGGAAGAAAGTCAAGAATAGCGTACGCCACCATAAGTGTCAAGACCATGGAGGTAGTATAAGCGGAGAGCCCTGCCAGCCCCGCTCTTCACCAGAAAGTGAGGTCCGCCTGTCGGGCTGATGCCCACCCCACGATTGGCAGAAACTTGCTTGTCACAACGCGCTGTGCGGTATTTCATTGAGGTTGGATGGGTATTACGCACATGTATTATTATATTACAACTTTTATTTAAGACATAAATAAAAAATACATAAAAAAGTAAAATAATAAGTACAAAAATTATAATACTTAAATGACTATATGTAGTACATGGAGAGAGGGAGAGAAAGTGTGTGTGTGCTACTGGCCAGTGAAGTGAATCAGTTTAGTGTATATTTGGCGACTCCTAACTCTAACTCTGTCCTGCAAAATTGCCAGTGATCTATTTCCCCGTATAGTGACACCTCACCTGCAAATATTTTTCGGCAACTGCCTTAGTTATAAGAGTGTAAGTGATTTACATGGGACTCTGTGTCAAACATATGATCACTAAGATTAAGGAATATACTTTTACTGACGTAAGTTTGCAAAACAGCACTTACCATCTTATGAAGTTCACTCTCCCCAGTGTAAAATGTGGAGCTTTTGTGCTGGCCATGATTTCTCTAAAATGTTTTTCACTTGTTACACAAATGTCTATTACGTCGTCTGTCGGATATATTAATCTCCTTTTGATGTTAAGGTTGATAGGGAGTGGATGAGGAGGCAGTGGGGCTCTCAGGGTCAAAGTTCATGCAGGCTGCAATGCAAGATTTTCCA
>JACEEZ010019039.1:163068-198068 GCA_016584305.1 Chionoecetes opilio | reverse complement strand
ACAAACTGTAACACTGCAGATTCTGTTGAGCGATTTCTTCGAAAACCATGTTGACTGGTACTTAAGAGATTGTTATTTTCCAGAAAATTGCAGTCTGTTGGAGATTGCGATAATTTTACTAAAAGCTGGTAATACTGATATAGGGCGGTAATTAGAGAGATCACTTTTACACCCAGATTTGAGAACTGGAGTTACTTTGGGTCTTTTAAGCTTATTTGGGAATATTCCTCGTCGGAATGACAGATTTATGATATGTGCTAATGGGCTGGCAATACATGTGGCTGTATGCTTTATTACCTTGGACTAATATCATCATAACCGGGGGCATTGGGCTTTAGTGCTTTGAGATAATGTTCTATTTCTTCATAAGTTACTGGTGATAAATATAGTGAAAAAATCAGGTGAAATTGCGTAAATACTGGTTATGAGCGCCATCGTCGTTATGCGGAATATTAGCAACATTTAAGAAATGGTCATTAAACGTGTCAGGAACGTTAGCGTCTGGGCAAGTGGCTCTAATCTTAGGGTTTCCTTGTTTTCTTGACGATCGCCCAAGTATGGAATTAATACACCTCCAATGAGATTTAGCATCCCTTGGTTACATTTCAATTGGTCTTGATAGTATTTAATTTTAGCAGATCTTAAAGGGTTTATGTTAAGGTATTTCTATAAATGCGATAATGTTCTTTGTAGGTTAAGGCCATTTCTTGCTAGTCTTTCTAGTCTGTTTTTTTCTTTAATGCAGTTTTTTAATGATGGGTTATGTACGGACTTAATACATATTTTTGTTACTACGCACCTCTTTTATTGGGAAATGCTTTTGAAATGATGAATTAAAGATATCATAAAACTTATTATAGGCATCATTTGGACATTGTGATTGCATAACAGTGGACCAATTCATTTTGAAATTTCGTCATAAAATAATTCAAGTGCTCTATTAGTAATCTATCTTTTTGACTGTAAACTGGAGTGTGTGTGTGTGGTGTGTGTGTGTGTGTGTGTTGTGTGTGTGTGTGTGTGTGTGTGTGTGTGTGTGTGTGTGTGTGTGTGTGTGTGTGTGTGTGTGTGTGTGTCTGTGTGTCTGTCTGTCTGTCTAGTCTGTCTGTCTGTCTGTCTGTCTGTCTGTTCTGTGTGTGTGTGTGTCTGTGTGTCTGTCTGTCTGTCTATCTGTCTGTCTGTCTGTCTGTCTGTCTGTCTGTGTGTGTGTGTGTGTGTGTGTTCTCTAAAAGTCAATCCTTCCGATCCATACATCTTTATTTTAGGGATAATACGAAAAAGTTAGAGACGTATATAATACTTTCATGAAGCTAAGAATGAGGAGGTGAAGGTGGCGGTGGGTGAGGAATGGCGCGTCCCTCCTGGAATGTGTGATGCTTGTAAGGCTCCATCAGGACAGTGACAGGCGAGGGACAGTAAAGGACGGGACAGACAGATTACAGACACCTGCCGGGGGGGTATATGAGGGGGGCGAGGACCCACGAGTGTGACACAGGCATCCAATGAACGACGTCACTCTAATTGCAACTAAGAGAAAGACTTGAAATAATTAATAATGATATACAGTGCACGTTATAAAGAATGATGATGGTGATAATGGTGACACTGTTCAAGATTGAGATGGTGTTTTATATCATGGCAGTTTTGTTAAATTGGCCGTTTAAAAAAAAATACTGTGTTTGCATTTGGTTCTGTGTATTTCGTTTTTGATTGTCGGAAAATTGGTTTGTTTGTTTGTTCTTTTGGGTTTGAATGTTTGTAGTACGTTTGCCTCTTCCTCGCCATCACGCTGCTTGATTTTACTGCAGCACACAGATAAAGGTAAACACTATGAAGCATGGAGCCGGGGTGCCGTTTCCATTTCACAGACGAGTTAACTTTCGGTGCAGCCATCAGCGCCGCCCCCCCTCACGGCGCCGCCCCCCGTGCCCTCGCCTCGCCGGCCTCTTCGGACGAGACGCCGCCGCCACCGCCGCTTCAGGCCGTTACTTGCGCCGGACTGATTCCCAATGGCATCGATCGTTCAACCTGAAAACAAAATTGTGTTCATGAGTAGTTTTATGGAGTCGGTGTAGAAAATATATTCCCTCGTGTAATTGTAATAATTGTAATTTTATTTTTATTGGTAGTTCGTGAATTTAACTGTTACTGTAGCATCTTCTTAACTTTGTCAGCATAGCGTTTTTAGTTAAGACCTCCGCCAGTGTATGCTTCACTGTATATACCATGACTGCTAACCGCTTTATGTTTATAAATAAATAAATAAATTATATTATATATATGTGACACTCTTGCGTGTCATCACCACATGCATTTCTGAAGCTAACTTTAGTAGAAGTAGTAAATATTCTGCTTATACTAAATATCATGTCATGGCTGTCAACACATGTACAGAGATCTTACAACCGAGTATTTTAGTACATAATGTTTTTTATACATATAAGATACTTTCCAGATTTTTCATGATAATGTTTCCTTCCATGGCAGACACTTATCTCGTCCGTGGAAACAAGACAGTCTGTAAGAAGGCTATAATATACTAAACTGTAGGGAATACTAAAATACGTAGCTTCCCTTTAACCCTTGAGACCAGAACGTAATTTTCATTGTAATTTAGCTACCATTAGACGTTTTTTAGTGAATATAAGTAATATTTTATAGATATGACCGCTTAGTATCCTTGTCGACTAACTAATTTGGTATATTCAGTTACTTTCGTAATTTTATGGCTAACAACAGACAATTTTTTTATATAGCAATGGAAAGATCTGGGCGTGAAGGGTTAAATGCTTCTAACCATACAGTACGTAATAGCGCTGATTCGAGCTGATTTTCTAGTACCTGTTGGATCGTAGAAATTCTCATATTTATTGCACCCAAACGCTTACTTTGGATGCGCCGCTTGTACAGCCATTTTGTATTATTTTCCTTCCTGCAGTGACGGATGGGAAGTGAAGAGCTTTGGTCAATCCAGCTGACTCATTCATCAGGCTTGCTGATGCCTATCTAACCTTTTTCTCCCTCTATTTCTTCTCTTTTTTTTTTCTCTCTTTTCTCTCTCTCTCTCTCTCTCTCTCTCTCTCTCTCTCTCTCTCTCTCTCTCTCTCTCTCCCCTTTTCTCTCTCTCTCTCTCTCTCTCTCTCTCTCTCTCTCTCTCTCTCTCTCCCCTCTCTCTCTCTCTCTCTCTCTCTCTCTCTTCTCTCTCTCTCTCTCTCTCTCTCTCTCTCTCTCTCTCTCTCTCTCTCTCTCTCTCTCCTCTCTCTCTCTCTCTCTACTTTTCTCTCTCCCCTCTTACCATTATTAAACGTTTTTATTATCATTATTATTATTACTACTCCCAGTACTAACATTAAGGTTTGTTATCATCACTTATCTTACCTGAAATTATTATGTGTGCCAATATATTTCAGTAGTCCACCTTAGTTCACGAGAGACAACGAAATTATCATAACATAAACTTTCTTCGGTTCATAAAAGAGCTTCGGCTAAATGGACCGTGGCTTATATGACTCTATGATTGATTATGAACACTATTGTATTACACCAAGCCAAATAAACTACCAAGTATCAAAGTATCTCTCTCGCTCTCGCTCTCTGCTAATTATAGTATTTCAAAAGCCTAAGACCTCTTCATTCTTGTTCTTTTGCTTCAGCTGCTTTCATGTTTTGGGTTTGCGGATAGTGTTTACCTATTTAGATGTATCCATGATATTCTTTGGCGTTCATTCATAGCCAAGGCAGTGGTTATTTGTCTTGGATCTTTCTACTTTGGTTGTCTTAGTATTAATTTCCATATCCCATTCAGAGGCTCTTTCTGTGCAGTTTCCACAAAATTCGAAATAGAGTTCATCTTAGATCTTCTCAGCAAGACTTTAGCAGAAATGTGATGGTTATGGTAGGCCTATTCATGTATTTTGTTTTTCTCTTTCTTATTGCCTATGTTGAGAAAAAAATATATTTGTTTAGAATGAAAAATTGTAGGAGAATTGTACCATCTTGTCTGACTCCTGTATTTGTAATCCTTTGAGACTTCCCATGTAGAATATCTATTGGATAATTTTTTGTCTTCAGATACATAAATCTTCCAAGAAACTCCGGTGTGCTTCCTTTGCGCTGTGCTTCATAATGTGTGACTCTAATGTTCCACTGCATCAACAGCTCTGCACAGGCTTACAATTACCAGGCATACGTGTAGGCTAATTTAACCCTTTCACACCCAGGTCTTTCCTTTAATATATAAAATCGTCTATTGTTAACCATAAATATACGAAAATAACTTCATACACTAAATTAGCCAGTGGACAAGGATACTAATCAAGTCATAATGTATAAAATATTGGTTAATTCATTAAAATCGCCTAATGGTAGTCAAATAAAAAAAAAATTGCGTTTTGGGTCTGAAAGGGTTAATTACACATTTAGAGTTTTTAGTCATTGCATCTTCTTCTCTTTTGGCGTCTCTTCTGTCGTCACTTTTTTTTCTTTAACAATTTAATTATATTTTATTAGATTAAATTTTTTTGTGACCCATTTATAGGCCTATCATACAAAGCTACAATTGCAACGCGTCTGTATCTATAAACTTATCACCACCTTTTTTATTATTTTTCAGTCAATTTCCTAGTTGACTTACGGAGACTGTATGCAATGTTTCCTATTGTTTTTGTAGCTCTGTCGTCTCATTTCTTATTACTTTTAAACCCTTGAATCCCAGAGCATAATTTCAATTGAAATTTGTCTACCATTAGATGATTTTTAGTGAATATGAGCAATATTTTATAGATATGACCTGTTTAGTATCCTTGTTGACTAACTAATTGGTATATTCAGTTACTTTTTTGTAATTTTATGGCTCGACAACATACGATTTTTATAGCAAAGGAAAGATCTGGACGTGAAGGGTTTAGTGTTGGTGATTATCTGTTTATCTTTTTGCTGCACCTACACAGAAGAATATCTAAGAGGTTCGTAGCCTTTCTTTGTAGGTTTTATTAAGCAATCACAAGCACACACAATATCGCGCATCAATGATATTTAACATTCTAAACAATATTGGATCACTGACTCTAGGAAAGACATTTATGATTTACAATAGTCCATTTTGTTATTGATCGTCACATGGATATTTTTGTCATTACATCAGAATCAAAACATATGATGGAGTGTTTAAGCAGCAGCTCTTACATGTTTATTTGTTCCATGTCCAGAACAAAAATCAAACCAGATGCATTAGTTTCATACTCAGAAGAAGAAAAAAAAACCAGAGGATGCAAATAACAGCCTCAAAAATAATCGGAAATGCTTTTTTTTTTTTTCTTACTAATTTTAGGAAATCATTGATTTATTTTTCCATACCCAGAAAATCAAATCAAACGAGAATGCAAATAGCAACCTCAGAAATAATCAGAAACTGAAGGGACCGTCAGCAGGATGAGGTGGTGGGTGTTGNGGAAAATCTGGTGCTGCTAGCGACGAGCAAGGTGAACGATTTCACAAGATTTGAAGGTTATGAAGAACGTTACCAGGTAGATGGATGTGCATATGATGCTGACTATTGTTGGAGCATCAAACGCGATAGTCCTCAAGTTGAACACTCCAGACAAGCTACAAACGTAAATTTTTACCTAACCTGCACACAATATAGCTTATCCTTTCTAAAACATGATAATGTTAAAAAAACTCTATTCATGCCTATTTCTTTCATTTTTCATTGTATGTTAACATTTGCAACTTTTTATAAAATAAGCACTGTTACTGGTTATTACAGTATTTTTTCATATTTTTTAAGAAAACGAAAATCCTACAGTTCAAAAACTTGACGTGATAGAGAAAAACTGAGATCAGTTTTGGATTCAGCACCCAAAAATTACTTAATAACAAGTGTCAGACCTAACTCAACAAAAATTTGTTCCCCAGTGTAATTTATTGAGATACGAAGGCCAAGTACCACCCCAGACAGAAACACAATACATGAGATTAGGGTAACATAAGGTATAGTAGATGGTAATCATAGCTTCTTTAGTAGGTTGGTGACGAATCCTGTACAACACTCCACATAATTTAGATATACTTAGGAATACTGCATTAATGTGGTGACAACAGTTTAAATGCTCGTCAATATAAAGACCTAAAAACTTTGTATGGCTGACTCGTTGAATTATTTGATCTTCTAGTGTTATTGGAGGCATATTATATTTTAAAGAACGATTTTGAAAAAAAATATAACTGGTTTTAGTCACATTTATTATAAGTTTATTTGCCCTTATCCATTGATTTACCAACTGTAGTTCTGTGTTCAGGTTAGTGTGCAAGGAATTTATGTTATTATCTGATAACAATATATTGGTGTCGTCTGCATATATGACAAATTCAAGTTTTTTGCTTGCATGTGGCATATCGTTAATATATATTATGAAAAGAATGGGGCCTAGTATTGATCCTTGTGGAATTCCTTTGCTGAGGTGTTTGTAATGGGAGTAGGTAGAGTTACAATATACAGACTGTGATCTATTGCTTAAGTAGCTACTGAACAATTGTAGTTGGCAAAACCACCGCGACACCAATATTTTCTAGTTTTTTAAGTAGTATACCGTGATGTAGTGTATCAAATGCCTTTGAGAGATCTATAAATACTCCTGCAACATATAACTTTCTGTCTAGATATTTGTATATATTGCTAACAAACTGTAACACTGCAGATTCTGTTGAGCGATTTCTTCGAAAACCATGTTGACTGGTACTTAAGAGATTGTTATTTTCCAGGAAATTGCAGAGTCTGTTGGAGATTGCCCTTTCGATAATTTTACTAAAAGCTGGTAATACTGATATAGGGCGGTAATTAGAGAGATCACTTTTACACCCAGATTTGAGAACTGGAGTTACTTTGGCTCTTTTAAGCTTATTTGGGAATATTCCTCGTCGGAATGACAGATTTATGATATGTGCTAATGGGCTGGCTGTACATGTGGCTGTATGTGTTATTACCTTTGGACTAATAGCATCATAGCCAGGGGCATTGGGCTTTAGTGCTTTGAGATAATGTTCTATTTCTTCATAAGTTACTGGTGATAAATATAGTGAATAATCAGGTGAATTGCGTAAATACTGGTTATGAGCGCCATCGTCGTTATGCGGAATATTAGCAACATTTAAGAAATGGTCATTAAACGTGTGAGGAACGTTAGCGTCTGGGCAAGGTGGCTCTAATCTTAGGGTTTCCTTGTTTTTTCTTGACGATCGCCCAAGTATGGAATTAATACACCTCCAATGAGATTTAGCACCCCATGGTTACATTTCAATTGGTCTTGATAGTATTTATTTTTAGCAGATCTTAAGGTTGATGTTAAGGTATTTCTATATTTGCGATAATGTTCTTTGTAGGTTAATGGCCATTTCTTTGCTAGTCTTTCTAGTCTGTTTTTTTTCTTTAATGCTGTTTTTTAATGATGGGGTTATGTACGGACTTAATACATATTTTTTGTTACTACGCACCTCTTTTATTGGGAAATTCTTTTGAAATGATGAATTAAAGATATCATAAAACTTATTATAGGCATCATTTGGACATCGTGATTGCATAACAGTGGACCAATTCATTTTAGAAATTTCGTCATAAAATAATTCCAGTGCTCTATTAGTAATACTTCTCTGACTGTAAACTGGAGTATTCTCACTTTTTTCTTTCAATGTAAACTGTGAGACTATGGGAAAATGGTCAGATAGGTCAGTGCGTATTATGTAGCTACAAGTGAACGACTCTACTTGGGATGTCCATATAGGGTCAATTATTGTGGCAGTTGTGTCAGTGATTCTAGTAGGCCTGGTAGTTGTAGGAAATAAAGAAAATGAGTACATTAAGTTAATCAATTCAAAAACGTTTGCGTTATCATTATGCTTTAGCAAATCTATGTTCCAGTCACCCAAAAATTGTATACTGTAATATTTTTTGCTATATACATTTGAGAGAATGTCTGCTAATTTACTTAGAAAATTATCTATATTGCCACTGGGAGGTCTGTATATACAACCAAAGAAAAGCAATTTACCCGCAACAACACACTCAACACAAACACATTCTATAAAAGATTCAGAGAAACATATGTCATTTAAGATTGAGGAGCGATAGTTACTACTGACGTAGAGAGCAACACCACCACCATGTCTGTTTCTGCATTGGGTGAACATGTTGTAGCCTTGGAGCTGGTAGACTGCTGCAAGGTCCGGGTCGAGTCTTGTCTCAACAAAGCCAAGCATGTCAAACTTCGGAAAGGCATTTGATAAAATGGAATCCTCAACACATTGTAAATTCGTTGGAATGCTCCGCATATTCATAGAAAACAGTGTAAGAGAGTATGCATCACTAGATAATGAGAAATTTTCAATAAATTTGTACTCAGATTTTTGCAAACTTAACTGCCTAAGCTGAATGTAAAAATTATTGACATCTGTTTCGTTATTGTATTTATCGTCCTGAACAGTGATGGGATCAAAATCAAGTTTATATAAGTATTCACATGTATTAATTTGAGATATCTTATCTCATATCTTATGTGTGTGTGTGTGTGTGTGTGTGTGTGTCTGTGTGTGTGTGTGTGTGTGTGTGTGTGTGTGTGTGTGTGTGTGTGTGTGTGTGTGTGTGTGTGTGTGTGTGTGTGTGTGTGTGTGACAGGCAGACATACAGAAAGAAACAGACAGACAGACACACACATACACAGACAGATAGATTCAAACTGACAGAAACAGACAAAGTACCACAGTGAAATGTGTCTCAATCAATAATGTTAAAGTTCAAGTTCATGTTTATTGCCATCAAGCCAAGTACATAAAGCAATGACCATGCATAAGGCAGGAAGGCAGAGACTCCTGGCCAGACATAATAAATGATGATAGCCTACGATCATACTAGCATACTTTATACAAAAATACTGTATATCACACACACACACAACAAAACACAACACACACACACACACAACCACACACACACACAACACACACACACACACACACACACACACACACACACACACAACACACCACACACACACACACACACACCACACACCACACACACACACACACACACACAACACACACACACACACACACACACACACAACACACACACACACACATATTATAGTTGTGCGCATACATACATAAGTGTCCACATAATACATACATACATACTTTCATACACATGCATATAATATATAGTACATATGCAAATACATAAATACACGCATACATACATACAATAGAAACACAATGCACAGTCAGCCTCATTCTATTCCTGGTCACAAGCTGCCCCGATACACAGACTGGACTTGTACCAAGAGGCATGATGGCGGTCAAGCGACGAACGACGAAAGACCGCCATCATGTCTCTTGGTGCAAGCCATGATTCCTTCGTCCTGGTGATCGCCACAGTAAGCACATCATTACCACCACCATTAACGCCACACACCACCCGATCCTCGCCAACCCTCGCCACACATACAACCCTCGCCACACATACAACCCCCTCGCCCCCCCCCCCCCCACCCAAACACTTCCATGGATGCACCAGATTTGTTCTGCATAACACGAATACATCATCAACTTTCTTTGGCAGGAAAAGCTATCGGTAAATGATTACTTAGAAAATTATTCCGACTAGAATATTACATGTTCAAGCAAGTAAATTATTAACCTTGGTGGTGCATGCTGGGAATCGATATAAAACCTGAGTTAGGTCATCAAGTATTCAGATAGGGTCATCATCACCTCCGCCATGGGACACATTTGGCCTCTTCCCTCATATACTGCACGTCATAATAGTGGTGGTGGCGGTTCAGGGAATTTTATTATATATATATATATATATTTTTTTAGCACAAAGGACTGACCAAGGGCAAAAAAAAAGAAGTAACAGAAAGCCCGCATAGTTGCCAGTCCATATGAAGAAGACAGTAAGAGCATATAAAAAGGAGAGGTGGGCCAATTTAGCTCGGGAGGTGTCTTGTTACTCCTCTCTTGAAAAGATTTAAGTCGTAGGAAGGTGGAAAAGTAGAAACAGAAAGAGAGTTCCACAGTTTACCAGGTTGAAAAGAAGTTATATTCCTTTTACAACCTCCTTATAACGAATGCCAAGACTGGGTGTGTATAATATCCTGATAAATCAAAAGATGAGCTTGAAATATGTGTTAGTGCTCGTCCTACATAAGCAAGGTTTTGTACTTGATCCTCGGCAACAAAGTGGAAATGAAAGTGGAATGTGAAGTTGTCAGTATGATATGACCCATTCCTTTCTTTGGGTGCCGTCATGGGATTCGTGGTGGGGTGAAACTTATGAGTAAATAACTAAATTGATGAACAAGAAAGTATGTATCAATATGAATAGAGAGAGAGAGAGAAAGACAGAGAGAAATAGAGAAAGACAGAGAAAGACAGAGAGAGAGAGAGAGAGAGAGAGAGAGAGAGAGAGAGAGAGAGAGAGAGAGAGAGAGAGAGAGAGAGAGAGAGAGAGAGAGAGAGAGAGAGAGAGAGAGAGAGAGATCTTAATATATTCTGTTCACTTCTTTAATTATATAAAACTATGTACTTATTTGTTTATCAATATTGTTACAGGAACATTATATATTTTCTCTTCAAATCATTTCTGACATTACTTCATCCTATATACACTCTCGTACATCAGTCAATGCCCCCAAAGAAGACATTAACATTGATTTAAATGTCCAGGCTGCAATGTACTACATAGGGGCTATAAATTCTTGGAAGTGTTTGCAGGCAACATATTTTATCATGACTTCTTTATATACAGGTAAATGGACACAGATGATCGTGGGTGAGGCATTCGGTGACACGAACACACAGAGGATCGAAATACTTCAAGAATAACAGGTAAAGAACAAATATATATATTTTTATAACATTTTTTTTTTTTTTTTTTTTTTTTTTTTTTTTTTTTTTTACATTTGTGCCTATAGCGCCTGTAGGCAGTGGTGACCCAGGGCTCGGATGGCAGGCTCTGGAGGTTCACTTGAGGGCTGTGATGGTTGGTCCTCGCCCGTGGTGGCGCAGGCAGGATTCTTATAGTGACGCCTGTGATTCTCATGCCGCCCCCCTGTGTCCTCCGATGCACTCGCAATCAAAGGTAGAGTTGATGGGCAGGGCATGTGGGTGTTCTTAGGCCACTCGACGGTGCAGAAAGGTTTTGGGTTTCTTCGGGGATCGAACTCGGGTCATCGAGAACGCCAGTCGGAGACACTAACCACTCCGCTACCGCCTCCCCAAACCGTGTACCGTGTAGTTGTTACGTATTTATGGCAGGAGTTATGCTGTCTGCACGTGAAGAGTTTAGGCATGATACAGGTTTTCAAGTGAGCTCACATAGTTGTTATGAATATGTCAGTAATGCACATTAACCCTTGTAACGCCCAGATCTTTCCTTTGCTATATAAAATCGTCTATTGT
This sequence comes from Chionoecetes opilio, assembly GCA_016584305.1. Classification (NCBI taxonomy): domain Eukaryota; kingdom Metazoa; phylum Arthropoda; class Malacostraca; order Decapoda; family Majidae; genus Chionoecetes; species Chionoecetes opilio. The sequence goes on along the minus strand of JACEEZ010019039.1, from coordinate 186,611 downwards.
TAGCCATAAAATTACGAAAAGTACATTAGTATATCTAATCAGCTAGTGGACAAAGATAATAAACAAGTCATATCTATATAATATTGCATATATTCATCAAAATCGTCTGATGGTACCCAAATTAGAAAGGAATTTACGTTCTGGGCCTCAAGGGGTTAAGACATTCACATGGCACACACACACTACATTTCACACTCAACTTTATTATTGTATTATATTGTATTATATTGTATTATATCTTATTATATTGAGAATGCCCTACTCCCAGTTCCGCCCTAAATAAAAGCCCCAACACCCAACACCTCAGCCAATCCCGTGCGTTCGGAAAAGGGGTGTGAAGGGGTCCAATTTTCGCCAGTTTAACGTGCGTTGAGTATAGTTGACATTATTACATTCACATGCACACACACACACACACACACACACACAACACACACCACACACACACACACGCACACACACACCACACACACACACACACACACACACACACACACACACACACACACAACACACACACACACACAACACACACACCACACACACACACACACCCACACACACACACACACACACACACACACACACACACACACATCACACACACACACACACACACACACAACACACACACACACACACACACACACACACACACACACCACACACACACACACACACACACACACACACACACACACAACACACAACACACACACACACACACACACACACACACACACACACACCACACCACACACACACACACACACACACACACACACACACACACACACACACACACACACACACACACACACACACACACACACACACACACACACACACACACACACACACACACACACACACACACACACACACACCTAACTTTATAATTGTTTTATACATTTCAATAACTCTTCATAAGGTCCAGTACCCAGTAAGGCTATTAGTGTTGTCGAGGCGTGTTTGTGTGCGTGTGTGTGTGGTGCAAGGAATTCCCCGTGACGCCGCCCTTCATTAACCTGTGTATGGCAGTGTGAACACTCCTGATGGACAGTCTGGAGTCACGCCGGGAGGTCTTTTGTTTATACCTCTGGGTGTTGTGAAGAAAATAGAACAGTTTATTCTTGTTATAGGGCGCCCAACTTTATATCCATCCATCCATCTATCCATCAATCTATCCAGCTATTCATTCATCCATCCATCCACCATCCATCCATCCATCCATCCATCCATCCATCCATCCATCCATCCATCCATCCATCCATCCATCCATCCATCCATCCATCTATCCATCCATCCATCCATCCATCCATCCACACATGTATAAGTGTCGGCGGACACTCACCACCGAGTGCCACTATTTATAAGTCGTTTTCACACCGCTGAACACCATTTATAAGTCGTCTATTACCACAGCGTATGCCACCATTTATAAGTCGTCTATTACCACAGCGTATGCCACCATTTATAAGTCGTCTATTACCACAGCGTATGCCACCATTTATAAGTCGTCTATTACCACAGCGTATGCCACCATTTATAAGTCGTCTATTACCACAGCGTATGCCACCATTTATAAGTCGTCTATTACCACAGCGTATGCCACCATTTATAAGTCGTCTATTACCACCGCGTATGCCACCATTTATAAGTCGTCTATTACCACAGCGTATGCCACCATTTATAAGTCGTCTATTATCACCGCGTATGCCACCATTTATAAGTCGTCTATTACCACCGCGTATGCCACCATTTATAAGTCGTCTATTACCACCGCGTATGCCACCATTTATAAGTCGTCTATTACCACAGCGTATGCCACCATTTATAAGTCGTCTATTACCACCGCGTATGCCACCATTTATAAGTCGTCTATTACCACAGCGTATGCCACCATTTATAAGTCGTCTATTACCACAGTGTATGCCACCATTTATAAGTCGTCATATTACCACCGCGTATGCCACCATTTATAAGTCGTCTATTACCACAGCGTATGCCACCATTTATAAGTCGTCTATTACCACCGCGTATGCCACCATTTATAAGTCGTCTATTACCACCGCGTATGCCACCATTTATAAGTCGTCTATTACCACCGCGTATGCCACCATTTATAAGTCGTCTATTATCACCGCGTATGCCACCATTTATAAGTCGTCTATTACCACCGCGTATGCCACCATTTATAAGTCGTCTATTACCACAGCGTATGCCACCATTTATAAGTCGTCTATTACCACCGCGTATGCCACCATTTATAAGTCGTCTATTACCACAGCGTATGCCACCATTTATAAGTCGTCTATTACCACCGCGTATGCCACCATTTATAAGTCGTCTATTACCACCAGCGTATGCCACCATTTAAAGTCGTCTATTACCCCGCGTATGCCCCATTTATAAGTCGTCTATTACCACAGAGCTATGCCACCATTTATAAGTCGTCTATTATCACCGCGTATGCACCATTTATAAGTCGTCTATTACCACCGCGTATGCCACCATTTATAAGTCGTCTATTACCACCGCGTATGCCACCATTTATAAGTCGTCTATTACCACAGCGTATGCCACCATTTATAAGTCGTCTATTACCACCGCGTATGCCACCATTTATAAGTCGTCTATTACCAAGCGTATGCCACCATTTATAAGTCGTCTATTACCACCGCGTATGCCACCATTTATAAGTCGTCTATTACCACCGCGTATGCCACCATTTTATAAGTCGTCTATTACCACAGCGTATGCCACCATTATAAGTCCGTCTATTACACCAGCGTATGCCACCATTTATAAGTCGTCTATTACCACAGTGTATGCCACCATTTTATAAGTCGTCTATTACCACAGCGTATGCCACCATTTATAAGTCGTCTATTACCACAGCGTATGCCACCATTTATAAGTCGTCTATTACCACCGCGTATGCCACCATTTATAAGTCGTCTATTACCACAGCGTATGCCACCATTTATAAGTCGTCTATTACCACAGCGTATGCCACCATTTATAAGTCGTCTATTACCACAGCGTATGCCACCATTTATAAGTCGTCTATTACCACCGCGTATGCCACCATTTATAAGTCGTCTATTACCACCGCGTATGCCACCATTTATAAAGTCGTCTATTACCACAGTGTATGCCACCATTTTAAGTCGTCTATTACCACAGCGTATGCCCCCATTATATAGTCGTCTATTACCACAGCGTATGCCACCATTTATAAGTCGTCTATTACCACAGCGTATGCCACCATTTATAAGTCGTCTATTACCACAGCGTATGCCACCATTTATAAGTCGGTATAATTGTAGAGACTTATCTGGGCTGAGTTAAATGGTACTTCCAGTTTTGTACACATTTATTTATAAGTCCAATAATGAACATATAATATTACAACCAGAGATTTAGTAGTGAACACAGCCAGGGAGTCTCGGAGGAGCGCTTGAGAGGTGCGTCCTGGTAGTGTCGTTGTCCGAGGCCTTCTGTCTTCCTTCTCCTGCTTCTTGTCCACTCGTTCATCCCATTTCCTGCTTTCGTCACGAGATGACATTAACATTTATGCTAGCCATAACAACTGACTTAGGTACATTTGTTTTGTGATCCACTTCCTTGGTCTAACAAAAGGTTGAGCAATCCTTTGTTCTCATGGCTAACTTGTAAAAGATACATATAATTCTAAATGCATTATAATATGTACATGATTATATGGTCATGATGTTTCTAAAATTATACTGGTTCATTTGATGTTAATTACATGAAAATATCCTGTATAGAAGTTATAGTACGTGTTACACTTAGGTGGTAAGAGTTAACATTTAATAGTAATAGTAATGCAGGTTATTATAATTGTTAGAAATGATTACTGACTGACACATGCATACGGTTATCAATAGGTAAAATAAAGTGGACGAATATGAAGAGACCACGATATAACATGTGACACGTATGTGAATTTCCCGCATCATGGCTTTCGTGAGAGTGTTAATAATGATGACGATAGTATCTAATAGTATTGGTGATAACAGTATTGATAACTCTTTCCATCACAAAGTTAAAACCCTTGCTCTATTTTTACTTCAAATAATACAAATGTCAACTCTGGGGAGCTTGATATATTCTCATCATAGTTTGTGGTTGCAAAGATACATGTCCTAGGTTGTGGTTGCAAAGGTACATGTCCTAGGTTGTGGCTGCAAAGGTACATGTCCTAGGTTGTGGCTGCAAAGGTACATGTCCTAGGTTGTGGCTGCAAAGATACATGTCCTAGGTTGTGGTTGCAAAGGTACATGTCCTGACCTGTCCATCACGGGTGCCGGATGGGCCTCCACTGTACTAAGTGATAGGCTTGTCTCTGCATTGTCTTTATCTCTCTTTCACCCAATGGTCTTGTCCACGCGCGAGTCAGACACACACAAACGCACACACACACTCTCTCTCTCTCTCTCTCTCTCTCTCTCTCTCTCTCTCTCTCTCTCTCTCTCTCTCTCTCTCTCTCTCTCTCGTCAGTGGCTCAGAAGGCGTCTTGTCGTCGTGGCGTCGCACCTGTCAACAAGGACGACACACGCTGCGGGGGAGGCGTCGCGGCTGCCAGCGAGTTCTGCGTCCACTGGTAATTTATGACCACGCAAAATTTATAGCACGCTGATGGATGGGAATATAGAGGGACACACACACACGCACAGTACAACACACGCACACACACACACACACACACATAGACACATTACACACACACATAGACACATTACACACACACATAGACACACACAGCCCCCCCCCCACACACAGTACACACACACACGCACACACACAGCCCCCCGCACACACAGTACAACGCACACACATACACACGCACAGTACAACACACACAATACACAGCACACTCACACACAGCCCCTCCCCTCCCACCCACACACGCACACACACACACACACACACAAACATACACAAAAGCCGAACAACAAAGCCGTCTGATCCAATTGTTGTCACTTTTTTGCATTCCTTTACACTTCATTATTCATGTTCTTATAACCACTCACATCAGCAGCATCATCACTATCATCATCATCAACAGCATTATCAACTTCACGGATACATCCAAACAATTGTCTAATTAGTGTACAAGGGAATAGTTATAAGTCTTCAGTTTCCTTCGCGTTGCTGGGAGGTTGGTCTTTACGTATCAAGGATTAACTTACAGAAACCTGATCGTGGCGGGCTTGTGGGGGCGAGACAAGAGGCCGCGGGTGTCTGGCTATCAGGACTGAGCCGGTAATAGTATCTGTCTACTAAAAATGAAACTTTGATACAGAGTAGAACGAGAAGTAACGGATTCAAGCTGGAAAAGTGTAGATTTAAATAGGAAATATGGAAAAACTGGTTCACATATAGGGTGGTGAATGATTAGAATGGACTCAGTCGTCAGGTAGTCAGTGCGGAGTCAATAGGGAGCTTTAAAAGGAGACTAGACAGTGTTATGGATGGGGATGAAAGATAGATGTTGGTAGTGTTAAGTAACAGGAACTACCTCGTGTAGGTTTCGCGGCTTCTTGTAACTTCCTTATTTTCTTATGTTCTTTCTTATGTTGGGCCGGTAATAGTATCTGTCTACTAATAATGAAACTTTGATACAACGAAACATGAGTCGCAGGGGGTAACCGGATGTTTCGACCACGGACATTTTGGCCGTTAGGTTAGGTTAAGTTAAGTTAGGTTAGGTTAGGTTAGGTTAGGTTAGTTCAAGTTAGGTTTTTTAGAGACCTTGGACTAGTGAGACGGTTAGGTTAGGTTAGGTTAGGTTAGGCTGAGGTTAGGTTAAGTTAGGTTAGGTTAGGTTAGGTTAGGTTAGGTTAGGTTAGGTTAGGTAGGTTAGGTTTTTTAGAGACCTAGGATTAGTGAGACGGTAAAGTTTTGCCCGTGACTAAAACGTCCGTGGGCAAAAGGTCCTACACGAGTCATAAGAACATAAGAAAATAAGGAAGCTACAAGAGGCCGCGAGACCCACACGAGGTAGTTCCTGTAATTTACTAGTAAAATATAACGAGATAAAAATACGAGTCGCTTTAGTACTTAAGTTCATTCCCTCATGTCTGTATATTATGTTGTTGTTTTTCCTTTATGCCTGCGGGTGAGAATACAATTATTATTATTAATATTATTATGGGTCGCGGGGCCGAACAGCTGGCGGGATGTAGGGAGCATGCGCGCAAGGCCACAGCGAGAAGATGAGCATCCCGGCGCACGTCACCTCGGCATATTTATCTCCCGGTTTTGTGACGGAGAAGTAAGAAATAGAATCCATCTTATTAAGTTAGATATATAGAATGGTATAGTTTTAAGGCGCGTACCTGACTTAAGAGGACAAATGAAGAGGACAATCAATAAAGTCGAGGCTATGGTAGGCCGACTTCACAAGCCGACTGAGGCTCTGAGGCTCTGAGCTCCGAGACCCAGTTCTCCCTCTGCTGTGGTTGGGTGAGGACGCGCTGCTCGAGGGCGCGTGTGTGTGTGTGTTGTGCTCGGGTGACGCGCCTCTGCAGCAGTGACGCAATACTCCTCAATGAATGGAAAGCCACACAGATACAACAGCGAAATGAAGTCTTTAAGTAAACAGGCTCTAAGATTACTTACCATTTCTAACTAACAGAACTTTTAATGTTATTATTTTTCCCCTTTACCACTCGCTCGATCGAGATGAAAAGTTTTCCTGAAGTCCTGAAGTGAAAAAATGATAACAAGTTGTCGTGTAAATGTGCTACGTCTTGATCACGTATCCTAAGACGCCTGGTGACCTGGTTTATTGTCCCTTAACTGTGTGTGTCGTGGTGTCGTGTTGGAGAGAGAGAAAGGGTGAGAGTGATAGTGAAAGGGCTCTGACACCCGGGTCGGATCATCTAGATAGTGATGATGGTGTTGGTCAGACCGTGGATGCGCCTCGTGTTCACCATCACCATCATCACCGCCGCCGCCACCCAGGAGCTCTTTGATGGTGAGGGCGAGGCGGCAGAGGAAGAAACGGATCCGAACGACGAATTTAAAAACAGTGAGTTTACCCAAGATTGCCTTTATATAATACACTCTTTAGTCAGTTGATTTAGTTAGTTAGTTAGATTAGGTTAGGTTAGTTGTTAGGTTAAGTTAGGTTTGTTAGTTATCTAGTGAGTTACCGTAGATCAATTTACTTTTAATACACTCTGTAGTCAGTTCATTCAGTTAGTTAGGTAGGTGGTTTGTTGTTAGGTAGTTAGTCAGTTAGATAGATAGATAGATAGATAGATAGTTTACGAACAGCGATTTAACCTAGATCAATTGGATACAGTTGATTCGGGCCGCCAGTTGAATCAGGCCGCCTATATTAAATGCATACTGGACGAGAGTTTCGCGGTCGTTTTCAGAGACACCGACTATTTTTTTTTGGCCTACAATAGGTGCTTGTTCTAACGGAGATAGTTTTATTTTGCGCAAAAAAAACAAAAAAAAACAAAAAAAATATTAACCTAACCTTATAGGTTTTAATGAAACCTAACCTAACCTTAACCACAAAGTATACCTTTTTTTTTTTTTTATGGATTTGCGCAAAATAAAACTATCTCCATTAGAACAAGCCCCTATTGTAGGCCAAGAAAAAATAGTCGGTGTCTCTGAAAACGACCGCGAAACTGCCCTGTCTGCTGGGTATGCATGCTACTATAGGCGGCTTGTTTCAACTGGCGGCCCAAATCAACGGTACCCGATCAATTGACGTTTAAAAACACTCTTTAGTCACTTAATTTAGTTACTTAGTGAGGTTCGGTTAGGTTAGATTAGGTTAGTAGTTATCTAGTGAGTTACTCTAGATCAATTGACTTTTAATACACTCCTTAGTCAGTTAATTTATTTAGTAAGGTTAGGTTTAGTTATATTATGTTAGGTTAGGTTAGGTTTAAGGTTTGTTTAGTTTAGTAGATATTTAGTTCATCTTGGAGTTACCGTACTATAAGTTATTAGATATTAGTTATAGTTACCTCTTCACGCCACCGTCTCGCGTTCTAGTTACCTCTTCACGCCACCGTCCCGCGTTCTAGTTACCTTTTTTCGCCACTGTCGCGTTCTAGTTACCTTTTCACGTCACCCTCTCGCGTTCTAGTTACCTTTTTTCGCCACTGTCGCGTTCTAGTTACCTTTTCTCGCCAGTCCCGCGTTCTAGTTACCTTTTCACGCCACCGTCTCGCGTTCTAGTTACCTTTTCACGTCACCGTCTCGCGTTCTAGTTACCTTTTCTCGCCAGTCCCGCGTTCTAGTTACCTTTTCACGCCACCGTCTCGCGTTCTAGTTATCTTTTCACGCCACCCTCTCGCGTTCTAGTTACCTTTTCACGCCACCGTTTCGCGTTCTAGTTACCTTTTCAAGCCACCGTCTCGCGTTCTAGTTACCTTTTCACGCCACCGTCTCGCGTTCTAGTTACCTTTTCACGCCACCGTCTCGCGTTCTAGTTACCTTTTCAAGCCACCGTCTCGCGTTCTTTTTACCTATTCTCGCCACTGTCTCGCGTTCTTTTTACCTCTTCTCGCCACTGTCTCGCGTTCTAGTTACCTTTTCACGCCACCGTCTCGCGTTCTAGTTACCTTTTCTCGCCACTGTCTCGCGTTCTTTTTAACTTCTCGCCACTGTCTGGCGTTCTAGTTACCTTTTCACGCCACCGTCTCGCGTTCTAGTTACCTTTTCAAGCCACAGTCTCGCGTTCTTTTTACCTCTTCTCGCCACTGTCTCGCGTTCTAGTTACCTTTTCACGCCACCGTCTCGCGTTCTAGTTATCTTTTCACGCCACCGTCTCGCGTTCTAGTTACCTTTTCTCGCCACTGTCTCGCGTTCTAGTTATCTTTTCACGCCACTGTCTCGCGTTCTAGTTACCTTTTCTCGCCACTGTCTCGCGTTCTAGTTACCTTTTCTCACCACTGTCTCGCGTTCTAGTTACCTTTTCAAGCCACCCTCTCGCGTTCTATTTATATTTTCACGCCACCGTCTCGCGTTCTGGTTACCTCTTCACGCCACCCTCTCGCGTTCTTGTTACGGTTACAGGGAGTTTCGTACGCAAGTTGTTTCGTACCCAGGTTTTGTTAGTCGTTTCGTATACTGATTTTGAGTATTTTCGTACATACCTGGTGTCATTTCGTAACTCAAGTAGTCAAGTTCAACTCTGAGCTGAGTGTACGAAACGACTATGGTTTCATATAGACTACGCAACATCTTTTTGGTGTACGCATCTACTGGTGTACGAAACAACTTGTGTACGAAGTGACTGCACCCCCTTGTTACCTATTCACGCCACCTTCTCGCGTTCACTGTCGTCTTGTCTAATTAATACTGACTCGTCCCTCTCACCCTATACACACATCCCTTACATCTCTCCCTCCTACCATGACACTTAACACATTCTTCTCTCGCTCCAACACTTTCTTTCCTCTAGTAGTAACTTTTCTCATTGTCCTTCGCGAGAACACATTCCTCCCCGCAGTTATTCTTCCGTCGTCATTGTAATTTTTCCTCAAGGACTCGTTCTCTCCTGTTGTAGCAATGCCTTACTGGAACAAAATAATGTTCTAGTTGAAATAATATGATTCTCTCTCTCTCTCTCTCTCTCTCTCTCTCTCTCTCTCTCTCTCTCTCTCTCTCTCTCTCTCTCTCTCTCTCTCTCTCTCGCTCTCGCTCTCGCTCTCGCTCTCTCGCTCTCTCTTTCATATTAATAATGAACGCCAATACATTATTCTCCAACACAGTATTTCGCTCCTTCACCCTCACCACCTCACTCCATCAAAATATATTATCTTGCCACATTAACTCCACTCGCTCATCTTACCCCCGAAATTTAACCTTATGAACAGCAACACCCAGTAATTCTCTAGTATTTTTGTTATTATTGTGGTCATTATACCTATTATTTTTTTCATAATTATCAGTCTACAGTGGTTTTAGTATATGTAGTAGTAGTAGTGGTGGTAGTGGTGGTGGTAGTTGTAGTGGTAGCAGTAGTAGTAGTGGTATTATTATTATTAGTGTAGTAATGGTGTTGGTGGTAGTAGTAGTAGTAGTAGTAGTGATAGTAATAGTAGTAGTAGTGGTAGTAGTAGTATCGGTGGTGGTAGTAGTAGTAGTGGTAGTAGTAGTAGTAGTAGTAGTAGTAGTAGTAGTAGTAGCGGTAGTAGTGTAGTGGTGGTAGTAGTAGTAGTAGAAATAGTAGTACTGGTGGTAGTTTGATGTCACAGATTCCGTTCAGTGACAGTAACGAAAATGAAAATATGTTACATTCCTTTTCCTTGTTTCCTCTTCCTCTTTTCCACGAATTGTCTTTTTCATTTAACCGTTAACATCTCAAGGTATGGAATAATTGTTTGGAAAAAGTCTTAGATAAAGTTTGCGTGTCATTTTATTTTGTTATTCATATCTCTCTCTCTCTCTCTCTCTCTCTCTCTCTCTCTCTCTCTCTCTCTCTCTCTCTCTTCTCTCTCTCCTCTCTCTCCCCCTCTCCTCTCTCTCCTCTCTCTCTCTCTCTCTCTCCTCTCTCTCTCTCTCTCTCTCTCTCTCTCTCTCCTCGTAGGCACGTTTTCTCATAAGCTGTTCTCATAAGATCTTTCTCATAATATTTTCTTATAAGGTCGATAACCTCTCGTATGTCTTCGGGAGCTTTTATAAGGATTTCCAGGTCAGAGTGGCATAAGCAGCATAATAAATAATGACGGGGTTGTGAGACTCATGATTACATTTTTTTTTCACCAATTCATCTGTTCTTCGTGTGTGATTACTAGTTCTAAGTCCATCGTAAAAGGCACAATAAGAATCATATTTTTCAAAGGTTAACATTACAGTATTCAGGAATTTGTAAGTCATACGCTTTTTTTGGTTGTTCAATCAGAGCCTCTTTTTTTTCCAATATCTCTAATGTTCCTGCTAGTTCTCGTAATCATAAAGTAAAAATCGTAAGTCCATCGTAAAAGGCAAAAAAATCATATTTTTCAAAGGTTAAAATTTACACTATTCAGGAATTTGTAGGTCATGCTATACGTCTTTTTTATTGGTTATTCAATCCGCTCTTTTTTTTCACGACCTCTCTAATGTGCTTGCTAGTTTCTTGAGTCCATCGTAAAAGGCAAAGAGGGAATCATATTTTTCAAAGTTCAAAAATTACAATATTCAGGAATGTGTTGGTCATACGCCTTTTTTTTGCTTATTCAATCAGAACTCTTTTTTTTTTTTTTTTTTTTTTTTTCAAGCTCTCTCTGATGTGCGTGTTTGGAGGCTCAACATTCAGGTAGAAATATTAAACCAGTGGCAAAAAAATTACTGAGGCATAAATGATTGTTTTATGGAAAGGATAAATATTATGTATGCATGTCAAGAGAATATTCATAAATGTGTTTTGGTGGAAAAGTCGTAGATTTATAAAAAAAAACTGAGAAAAACTGGTTCACAAATAGGGTGGTAAATGATTGGAATGGACTCAGTATAGACAGGTAGTTAGTGCGGACTCAATAGTTAGTTTTAAAAAGAGGCTGGACAGGGTTATGGATGGGGATGAAAGGTGGATGTAGGTAGTGTTAAGTAATAGGTACTACCACGTGTAGGTCTCACGGCCTCTTCTAGCTTCCTTATGTTCTTATGTGTTTTTGGAGTAAGGAAAAATGTCCACAAGCTCAGTATCTAACGAAAAATGTTCCATCAAGGTATACGGTATGGGTTGTGTGGATTGTAGGGGGCAGGATATACTTAGGGGGGAGACATTTTTCACATAAGGGGGGCAGGATTTCACGTAGGGGGGGCAGGATTTCACGTAGGGGGGGGCAGGATTTCACGTAGGGGCGGAAGGATTTCACGTAGGGTAGGGTAAGATTTCACGTAGGGGGGCAGGATTCCACGTATGAGGGGCAGGATTTCACGTAAGGGGCAGGATTTCACGTATGAGGGGCAGGATTTCACGTATGAGGGACAGCATTTCACGTAGATACGGATTTCACGTAGGAGGGGCAGGATTTCACGTATGAGGGGCAGGCATTTCACGTAAGATACAGGATTTCACGTAGGAGGGGCAGGATTTCACGTAGGAGGGCAGGATTTCACGTAGGAGGGGCAGGATTTCACGTATGGGGGCAGGATTTCACGTAGGAGGGGCAGGATTTCACGTATGAGGGGCAGGATTTCACGTAGAGGGGGCAGGATTTCACGTAGAGGGGCAGGATTCCACGTATGAGGGGGCAGGATTTCACGTATGAGGGCAGGATTTCACGTAAGAGGGGCAGGATTTCAGTAAGAGGGGCAGGATTTCACGTAAGAGGGCAGGATTTCACGTAGAGGGGCAGGATTCACGTATGAGGGGCAGGATTTCACGTATGAGGGGCAGGATTTCACGTAAGAGGGGCAGGATTTCCACGTATGAGGGGCAGGATTTCATGTAAGAGGGGCAGGATTTCACGTAGGAGGGGCAGGATTTCACGTATGAGGGGCAGGATTTCACGTAAGAGGGGCAGGATTTCACGTAAGAGGGGCAGGATTTCACGTAGAGGGGCAGGATTTCACGTAAAGAGGGGCAGGATTTCACGTAAGAGGGGCAGGATTTCACGTAGAGGGGCAGGATTTCACGTAAGAGGGGCAGGATTCCACGTAGGAGGGGCAGGATTTCACGTAAGAGGGGCAGGATTTCACGTAAGAGGGGCAGGATTCCACGTAGGGGGTCAGGATTTCACGTATGAGGGGCAGGATTTCACGTAAGAGGGGCAGGATTCCACGTAGGGGGTCAGGATTTCACGTACAATTGTAGGGGGCAGGATTCTCACGTATGGGGGCAGTATTCCACGTAAGATACAGGATTTCACGTAGGAGGGGCAGGATTTCACGTAAGAGGGGCAGGATTTCACGTAAGAGGGGCAGGATTTCACGTAGGAGGGGCAGGATTTCACGTAAGAGGGGCAGGATTTCACGTAAGAGGGGCAGGATTTCACGTAAGGGGGGCAGGATTTCACGTAAGAGGGGCAGGATTCCACGTATGAGGGGCAGGATTTCACGTAAGAGGGGCAGGATTTCACGTAAGAGGGGCAGGATTTCACGTAAGAGGGGCAGGATTTCACGTAAGAGGGGCAGGATTTCACGTAAGAGGGGCAGGATTCCACGTAGGGGGTCAGGATTTCACGTATGAGGGGCAGGATTTCACGTATGGGGGCAGTATTTCACGTAAGATACAGGATTTCACGTAGGAGGGGCAGGATTTCACGTAAGAGGGGCAGGATTTCACGTAAGAGGGGCAGGATTCCACGTAGGGGGTCAGGATTTCACGTATGAGGGGCAGGATTTCACGTAAGAGGGGCAGGATTCCACGTAGGGGGTCAGGATTTCACGTATAGGGGTTAAAAACGCAGTGGTGGGCCTGTGTTGTTGTCCCTTTCCCTGGCGCCCCCTTGCCGGTCCCTAGAGAGTCAGGGACAGAAGAGGAGCCTCCAATCTGTCCACGATAACTGAGTGACCATTTCGCGTCGCCCTTCCCCGGGGCTTCGTTCTCCACGCGCCTCGTTAAAGCGATTCCAGCCCCGAATTGGAAAAAATTGTATTGTTATTTACACGCCCATTTTTATTAGTCATGTTGCAACACGTCTGTTTGTTTTTGTTTTGTGTGTGTGTGTGTGTGTGGTGTTTTTTTGTGTGTGTGTGTGTGGGGTTTTTTTTTGTGTGTGTGTGTGTGTATCTGTATCTGTATGTGTGTGTGTTTCAATATTTTCCACCTTTTTTCATCACAATAGAAAAAAATAATCATGCAAAGATTCGGATTTTCGTAGATGGGTAAAGATTTTTGTTTCATATATTTTTTCCGTGTGGGTTTTCTCATCAGCTTACACGTTGCGTCCCCGTCTTTCTCTGCCACCCTCGTAACTGCAGGGAACTTTTAATCCTGCCCCCACCACCACCACCCACCACCACCACGCCCACCACCCACCACCACCACGCCCACCACCTATTCCACACGATGCTCACGAGTTTTTTACAGTTACGGCTCCCACCTTGTCCCTTTTTCCCATTGCCTTCCATCGCCTCTCCCTTTCCCATCTTACATTTTCTCCCACAGTGTACACCTGCCTGTCTAATCTTGCAGGCTTCTCCATTACCTCACACACAACTCTCCCTTCCTCCACACCCTTACTCCCTTCATACGTTACGCCCTTCATCCCTTATTTCCTTCCTCCCTTCCTTCCCACCCTTACTCCCTTCCTACTTTCCTCCCTTTCTCCCTTCCTCCCTTGTTTCCTCCCTCCCTTCATCCCTTCATCCCTTCCTACCTTCCTACCTTCTTTCCTTCCTCCCGCTCTCCCTTCCTCCCACTCTCCCTTCCTCCCTCCCTTCCTTCTTACCTTCCTCCCTCTTCCTTCTTCTCCTTCCTCTCCCTTCCTCCTTCTTCCCTCCCCATCCTCCTTTTTCACTCCCCTTCTTTTACCTTCCCCCTTCCTCACCTTCCCTCTTCTTTTCCTTCCTCCCTTCTTCCCTCACACCCATACCTCAGCCTTTTTTTCACTCGCAGACCACATCATCCTAACCCTGCTCACCCTTCCACAGACCACATGCCTTCCACACACCCCTATCAGACTCCTTTCGCACCCTTTTTTCCATACTCCCTTCCTCCCTTCTTCCCTTACACTCACTACCATCATCATTTTTCTGTCGCAGACCACATCACCCTATCCTTGTTTCTTCCCCCTCCCGAGACCACATCCCTTCCACACACCCCTATCAGACAGACTTCCTCACTCCTCCACACAGCTGCCACTCTCACCACTCCACCAGCGGGCGACCTTAACCACTCACCAAGGACGCTTACAATATTTTTCCCAACCCTCTGCTGTTACCAAAACCTCCTGCTGTTCATTCCTCTCTCCTAGACATTCTACTTCTTCACTCTCCTTCTCCTCCTCTCTTCTTCCTCCTCCTCCTCCTCTTCCTCCTCCTCCTCCTCTTCTCCTCCTCCTCCTCCTCTCTCCTCCTCCTCCTCCCTCCTCTCCTCCTCCTCGACCGTTTCCGTACTCGTTCGTCTCTCTTTCCTATAAAACTGTCGAAATCGAAAACTTTTGGCGGAATGTCGAGACAAGTAGGATTCGGTGTAGCAGGATTAGTAGTATAGTATATCGCTGTAATAGTACTAGTAGTAGTAGTATAATATATGGTAATAATACTATAGTATGTTATGAGATAAGTAGTAGTAGCAAAGTTAATATTTGAGTTGTTGTGTGTAGTAGTAGTAGTAGTAGTAGTAGTAGTAGCTGTAATAGTAGTAGTAGTAGTAGTAGTAGTAGATATAGTGGTAATAGTAGTAGTAGTAATTGTTATGATAGTAGTAGTAGTAGAGTAGTAGTAGTATTTAGTTGTAGTAGTAGTAGTAGTAGTAGTAGTAGTAGTAGTAGTAGTAGTAGTAGTAGTAGTAGTAGTAGAAGAAGTAGTAGTAGTAGTAGTAGTAGTAGTAGTAGTAGTAGTAGTAGTAGTAGTAGTAGAAGCAGCACTATGAAACACTACATCAGCAGTAGCAGGCCTGTAGGTAGGAAGAAGGAAAGTGCTGTGTATATTCCAGCCATTATTCATAATTCACAATTTTGGGGAGGGGGAGGGGAGGAGTTATCATTCATGTCTTAATGAAAGCCTTGTATGGTTATTCATAGGCTTCCAAATGTATTCAAGGTGGATTGCTAGGGTTATTCAGGGTGTGTGTGGGTTATTCATGGATATCTGGAAGCCATTCATGGCGGTACAAGTCCTCGGAGCTTTGGGGGAAGGCTATAAAAAGTTGAGATATTTAGGACAACCGAAATTCAGGGTTTATTGATATGTTATAGATTCATTCAGAGCCGAAATACATAAGCCGTACGATATTTGGATTAAAAGATAAATTATGCAGAATCAAAAGAAGGTATGAATATGAAAAAACATTGATAGTTTTTACTTTCCCACAATTGGAAAAAGGTCGACATACTATCAAATGTGTAAAAGAAGGTGGTTAATTTCAATAACTAGTGATTTTATTGGAAATAAATTTGTAAGATTTTTAATTTCACTTTTAAGGTAATTTTCCTCATTTCAAAATAAGACTGTTATGGGTAAGACACCAGAGGCGGTGATTTCAAAGCAAGAATAAAGACAAAAATAAAGTAATCGATTGACAGACATAAAAAGAATATCATCTCTGAATTAAACAAACACGGAATTAATGTTATAAAGAACGAGAATTGTTTCAGTATTCTCCTTTTTTTCTTTCATGCAAGGCGTTAATCCGAGGGACTGTAGCAATGGTGGTAACAATGCGATGGTGTTAACAATGGTGGTAACAATGCGATGGTGTTAGCAATGGTGGTAACAATGCGATGGTGTTAGCAATGGTGTTACAATTCGCGTTTCATCGTCCTACAAGTGCGATGGTGTTAGCATGGTGGTAACCAATGCGATGTGTTAGCATGTGGTACAATCGCATGGTTTAGCAATGTGGTACAATGCATGGTGCATGGTGTCAATGCGATGGTCGTTAGCAATGGTGGTACAATGCGATGTGTCGCTAAGGTGGTCAACATGCCGGGTGTTGCATGTGGTACAATGCGTGGTTTAGCAATGTGGTACAATCCGATGTGTTAGCATGTGGACCAAGCATGGTGTTAGCCATATGGTTACATGCCCATGGTGTTTGTCATGGTGGTACAGCGCTGGTTTGCAATGGTGGTACAATGCGATGGTTTCAATGGTCGGATAATTTTTTGTTGTGACGACGGATTTATTTTGCTTAAGTGGGTCGACTCAGGTGGTAGTGGATTCGGCTCTCTGGTATTTTGGTGGTGTGGTGTATCAGTGCTGCTTATGATAAGAGATAATAAGGATATACCTAAGAGGGGAGAGAAGAGAAAAAGAGAGAGAGCCTGAGAGATCGGGGCTGCCATAGTGCGAGGAAGATGACTGGCTGGCAGAAGATGAGCGGAGAGAGCCCTCAAGAGAAAGAACGCGAACCCACAAAAAACACAGACTCATGAAGTCAGCCATGGCTCAGGGGAAAAAGGGAGGAGAGAAAGGGGAGAGAGCAAAAGGACGTAGAGATTGGAGTCCCCTACAGATTAGATCTTCTAGAATCTTCTTTCTTTCTCTTTATTATATGTTACATTTATCTTTCTGTCGTTTTTCTCCATCTATCTCTTGGTATATTTTGGCTGGTCTTTCTGTCTCTCTGTTTGCATTCCTTTTTCTTCATTTTTCCTTCCTTCTACTCGTCTTGTTTTTCTTCTCTCGTTTTGTGTGTGCGTGCTCTCCTCCTCTCTCTCTCTCCTCCCTCTCTCTCTCCCTCTCTCTCTCTCACCCTCTCCTCACTCTCCTCTCCTCCTCCTCTCTCCTTCTCTCTCTCATCCTCTCCTCCTCTTCTCTCTCCTCTCTCTTCCCTCCTCCTCCCATCCCTCCTCTCTCTTCTCCATCTTCCTCCCTCACCTCTCTCTCCTCTCCTCCTCTCTCTCTCTCCTCCCCTCCTCCTCTCTTCCTCCCTCTCGCTCCCATCTCTCCTCTCTCTGCTCTCTACAACATACACTTCACCATTAAACATTTGTTTCAAACATTTAAAATTTATAGGAAAAAGTAAAAAAACAAAAAAACATGGCAAATATGAATGACATAGTATATTCTGCATTCTAATTTTGTTTAATTCTTTTATCATTTTTTTCCATGGAGTTATTAATGCAGAGTAACTGTTTATTCTGCCAAAAATAATGTTTTTAAAACAGATGTTGTCTTGCATTGTTTAATTCATGTTGTGAATGATGCTGGGATGAATAATGAATGTAAATAAGATCAGCAGTGGCGAGAATTTGTGTTGTAGCAATATAATGATTGTGTGTGTATGTGTGTGTGTGTGTGTGTGTGTGTGTTTGGATGGGAGGGTAGGTGTGTGGGTATGTGTGTGTGGGGGGGGGTGGATGTGTGTGAATGGGTGGATGGTGTGTGGATGTGTGTGTGTATGTTTGTGGGTTTAGGTGTATGGCTGTGGGTTTATATGTTTGGGTATTTGTGTGTGTGTGTGTCTTTATGTGTGTGGGTGGGTGTGAGTGTGTGTTTAGGTGTGTGTGTGTGTGAGTATGTGTTGGCGAATGTGTCTGTATCTTATTCACCCATGGTCTTGTCCACGCAAGCTGGCTCGCGATCGCCCGTTTTCATCCTCTCAGTGCGAGCTTGGAGCTAATTATTACCGATCTTTGGGCAATGCTGGGACCTCACACACCACACACCCTCATCCCCTTGCTCAAGGGGGATAGTAACCGCCCGAATTTGTCAGTGAAAAATCACCGTGAGTACGAGGATTCGAGCCTTCTACCCACAGAATGGGAGACCAGCACGTTATCAACCTGACCATCGCGCGGTGTGGGTGTGTTTTGGTGTGTATGTGTGTGTTTTGGTGGACGGGTGAGTGTTTAGGTGTATGTGTGTGTACTTAGGTGTGTGGATGGGTGTTGGTGTGTGTGTGTGTGTGGATGTGTGTGTGTGTGTGTGTGTGTGTGTGTGGATGTGTGTGGGTGGGTAAGTTGGTATGTTTACGTGAAAGATCGTCCGTGTGCATTATCTTATTACGTTTCATTAAATCTTCATCTTGCAATTTTTTCCCTGGGCTCCACTTCTTGGTAGTTTCTCAACTTTTTGCACACAGCACGAACTGTATCATTATCATTGTTGTTGTTGTTGTTGTTGTTGTTGTTGTTATTGAAGGTGGTGGAATGATGTTACTGCTTTGACGGATGTTATTGTATCATCAATGTCTTATTCTTATAACTATCACTGATATTATTATTATCATTATTATTTTGGCGATAACATATACAACATATTGTTATAGTAATCATGCTCCCACTACACTTCTATCTATATTCTATCTGTATTTTATTATTTTATTCTCATCTGTTATATTTTATTTTTCTATCTGCATATCTATTCAGTCTGCGCTGCTATCATGTGCAGTCAGCCCGGGTCGTTAGCCACGTAGCCAGTAACCCCTGAGACACACGGGGGCCAGGGTGCGTGTCTCCATACTCCCTGTGTGTCGTTAGAGGCGACTAAAGGGATAAGGTCGAAAGATTGAGACCTTTCCCTGATAGTGTCATTTCTCGTGAAGGCAAACATTATTGATCTCATTTTGTTCTCTTTGTTTGTGTGTGCCATCCATTTTTTTTAGCCTATATTGTATTGAAAAAAACTATTATTGCTGTCATTGTCTTTAACATTATATTCTTTTACATTTATATTATCTTAAAGAGAAGGAGGAGGAGATACATAAAGAGAGAAGGAAGGGCAGTTGAAAAGTGAGGTTTAGCGGATCAGCTGTTTGGTCTTTTACAGAAGGGTGTAGGATTGTTTTTTCAAAAGATTGCCTGTATTTCAACGTCGTATCACTTTATTCCGGGAAGATTGACTGACTGTAGTTTCCTAGGGATGGACGTGTGCTGAGAATGGCAACTTTCACAAGGAGGTTATAAAACTGGACATGAGAGAATAGCCTCCATCCAAAGTCGCTTTAAGATTTTGATGTGCGATGTCACCCTATCTATTCAACGTGTACCTGGATGGGAAATTAATAAAGACTTGGTTTGTATAGGCCTTGTAGCACTTAATATTTCACCATCATAGTTTCTGATATTCGAGAGACCTCTACAAAATTTAGTGACACAATTTGAGATGAAGAAAAACACAGTTTCTCATAAAAAGTTGCAGGATAAAATGATGACGTGTATATATAGTACAGATAGAAGTTTAGGGTGATAGTTAGATACACTTTAATAGGGAAACGCTGCAATAAGTAGAAGATATTTGTTGTGTAACTGAAATCTACTAAAACGTAGTCGATAGTAGCAGATAAGAGTAGTTGACTTGAAGATGCAGCAAAGATTCTAAGGTTCTTAAAGGAGTTCCGAGTTATGGTTTAGAACGCATATGTAAAAGGGGGAAGTTATTATTTTAGTTTTTTTGTCCTGCTATGTAGCGTATACATGTAATGCAGTGTGGACAAGGAGGGTAGATAGAGGAAAATATGAGCTTGGCAGTTCATGGTAAATAGTTTGTATGAAAGAGAGAGAGTAGGAGAGAGAGGGAGGAGAGAGAGAGAGAGAGAGAGAAGAGAGAGAGAGAGAGAGAGAGAGAGAGAGAGAGAGAGAGAGAGAGAGAGAGAGAGGAGTGAGAGAGAGAGAGAGAGAGCAGGTAAAAACAAACCATATCTGCGAGAGAGTAAATTTGAACATTGTAACGTAGACTCGATATGTGGGAAAAATGGAGAATGGAAGAATGATGACTAGAAATAATCTATTGGTCTGAGAAGGAGGGTGAATGGAAGGATCTGGAAAGTGGTGGACAGTTCAAGGATACTTACTGGATACTTGATAGATTATTCGGCTTGGTATAAAACAAAATTGTTCATAATCAATTCTACACTCATACAAGCCACGATCCATTAAGCCGAAGCTCTTTTATGGACCTCATGCCATACTATTTCCGATGTCTTTCGGGGACTAGAGTGAATTATTGATATCCATTGACAGACTTAATATTTCAAGTAAAAGTGAAGTGATGATAACAATTTACCATAATGGTAGTAATTATCAAGGAATAGTAATAATAAGAATAACGTTAATAATGGTAATAGAAATAAAGGAAGGAACAGACAGCATATGCCTGAAAATCATAGGAACACGAAAGAAAATGGATGGTGGTAATATATGTAAAAATAAATATATATTAAACATGTTGGAAATTATAAATAAAGGCCAACAAAATGTAGCTGAAAAAATGCAGTGAATCAGAATAACGCGAGCGGAAGGCGCGTCCAAATGTATGTTAAGTTCTTTTTTAGTGTTTGAAACGTACAATTTTTTTAAACAGTGTTATGTTTCTGTTTTGTAAAGGGTGCCACCTCGCCTGTGCCGGGAGTTACCAGGGTGGTAATGTGATATTTTTCTGCTCATTATGATTAATAGTAGTAATAGTAGTAGTAGAGTGGTAGTAGTAGTATTGGTAGTAGTAGTAGGTAGTAGTATATTGGTAGTAGTAGTAGTAGTATTGGTATTGGTAGTAGTAGTAGTAGTATTGGTAGTAGTAGTAGTAGTGGTAGTGGTAGAAGTAATAGAAGGTGTAGTTGTAGTAGTAGTAGTAGCAGTAGTAGTAGTAGTAGTAGTAGTAGTAGTAGGAATAATAACGACAATGAAAATAGTAGTAATAGTAATGATACTAATACTAATTAATAGTTTCATCGTATCATTCTCAATATTATTATTATTATTCTTAGTAGTAGCAGTAGTAGTAGTAGTAGCAGCAGTAGTAGTAGTAGTAATAACATCAATGAAAATAATAGTAATGATTATAGTTTCATCGCATTATTATCAATAGTAGTAGGAATAGTAATGCTATATTTGTCATAGTAATAATAATATATCACTGTTGTTATTGTTGTTGTTGCTGATGATTTATGTGCACGCCATCACCTTTATTGTCGCGATATTACAGCACGAACTGTCCTGATGAAGAGCGCTGCGTCATTATACCAAGGACCACACACACACACCACACACACACACACACACACACACACACCACGACACAGACACACAACACACACATACACACAAACACAAACTTCCCACACACACACACACACACACACACACACACACACACACACACACACACACTCACACACACACACACACACACACACACACCAACACACACATAAACTTCACATCACACACACACACACACATACACACACAACACTTCCACACACACACACATACATACACATAAACTTCCAACACACCACACACACACACACACACACCACACACACACACACACACACACACACACTCCCCCACACACACACACCACCACACACACACTCACACACCACATAAACTTCCCCCCACACACTGACCACACACACACACACCACACACACACACACCAAACCCACCACATAAACTTCCCCCCCCCACACACACACACCCACACACACACACAACTTACCCCCCCACACACGCACACACACACACACACACACACACACAACACACACACACACACTTCCCACACCACATCACACACGCCACGCCCACACCACACACACCCACACACACACTTACCACCCCACACATCCACACACACACCGCACACACTTCACTCCCTCTCACTCACTTACCCTACCCCACACACACACACTTACCCCCACACACACACACTTACCTACCCCCACACACACACTTACCCCCACACTTACCCTACCCCCCACACACACACTTACCCCCACACACACACACTTACCCCCCCACACACACACACTTACCCTACCCCCACACACACATGGATTAAATAATACCAACATATCATATACGTCGTTGAAATTATGTGTATTCCGTGTCGAAATTATGTGTACGTAGCTGTGTACGTCTGGGTAATTATTCGCTGCCGTCACTCACTGCATGGACCATTATTGCCTAATTCAAAAGGCAGGGGGGCGCTCTCTCTCTCTCTCGCTCTCGCTCTCTCGCTCTCTCTCTCGCTCTCGCTCTCGCTCTCTCTCTCTCTCTCTCTCTCTCTCTCTCTCTCTCTCTCTCTCTCTCTCTCTCTCTCTCTCTCTCTCTCTCTCTCTCTCTCTCTCCCTATTCAGCTGCCATTATGTAAACTACCAATATCACCGAATGCTAGTTGTTCTGTGATTAACATAGCGACGATGATGATGATAATGATGATAATATTACTGATTTATGTATGCTAGTGTTATATATATGTATATGTGGCCTTTGTGGGTGAAGTTAAGAGAAGTTATTTGTGTGTGGGGGGGGGGAGGGTTGTGTGTGTGCATGCGTGCGTGCGTGCGTGCGTATATGTGTATGTGTATGTGTATGTGTGTGCAAGCTACTTTATTGACTGGGTTAAGGAGAGATCAGACACTAAGAAGTTGAGTGATGACGTTCTCTTGATGAAGATGAGGAGAGAGAGAGAGAGAGAGAGAGAGAGAGAGAGAGAGAGAGAGAGAGAGAGAGAGAGAGAGAGAGAGAGAGAGAGAGAGAGAGAGAGAGTGTAAGTGAGAGGTGTTAATTGGTCATTGGTGATTAGGTAGCAGTAATGTCCTTGCAGGGCTTTGTGTAATTATCGTTACCATGCAGTAACACCAATAATCACTACTACTACTATTACTCTTATAACTACCACCATTACCACCACTACTACTACTACTACTATTATCACTACACCTTCTACTATTGCTACCACCTACTATGCCTTTACTACAAATATTTCATTTATCACGACTACTATTACTACTACTTTACTTATTGCTTTACAACTATTACTACTACTTGTATTGCTATTACTGCTTTAATTTTGTTATTGTTGTTCCTATTGCACTGTATACATCATTAGTAGTCACCTTCGGCCGTGTGTATTATAATTACGGCTAATAGATTAGTGAGAGCCTTTGTGCGCCTCGTAATAACCTCCATTCTATTTCTCTCTCTCTC
>JACEEZ010019039.1:155568-158068 GCA_016584305.1 Chionoecetes opilio | reverse complement strand
ACATTCATTCCTACACTCACACACGCACGCACACATCCACTCCTACACACACACATCCACTCCTACACACACACACACACACACACACACACACACACACACACACACACACACACACACACACACACACACACACACACACATACATCCACTCCTGCACCCACCCACACCCACACATACACACACACATGTACTCCTACACACACACACACACACACACACACACACATCCACTCCTGCACACGCATACATACACAGTAAACGATAATATATTAATAATGATAACATTTTTTCACATACCCCTGTATCATGTATTCCCTTTAATTAAATCGACGCTATCAATTGAGTATGTCGAGCAGTCTTCGGCACACACACACACACACACACACACACACACACACACACACACACACACACACACACACACACACACACACACACACACACACACACACACACACACACACACACACCCACACCCACACCCACTCCTCCATCGTCCCTCGACACTGATTCTTCTTTGGAGTTTAGGGCAAAATAATATAGCGCGCTGGAGGCCTGAAGACTCGTCCATCTGGGAAGATTGGGATAAAAGACCCTTATGTCCCCTTACAATAGGAATGCCGCGACCCAGGACGTCTCTTGAGAGGAGGAGGGAAAGAGGGAGGAGGAGAACTTGCTGAGGTGGCGGTATTCTGTCTAATATAAAAGTTCCGATAAAAGCTCAGTCGTGTGTAGTCCTTATAGACCCTTGAAGAACCCGTGGTGGAAAGCCGTAAAGAGGGTCCCCGCTATGGCTCAAAACCCTGTCTGGATCCGCTCATATTCTCCTTGACTCTTATGTACCTGAAATACAGCGTCGAAAACTGCCTGTGCCTCGTTCAGATTGTGACATAGCAGCGCTGAGACTCGGGGTAAAATATCGCCCGTGACAGGTGGCAGCCAAGAAGAACCCAAATGATCCTCCCACGTCGTCCGTCTCTTTGCGAGGACGAGGCGCGGAAACCCTGAGTGCCCCGTCAACATCACGTCCTGAGTTCAAGTTCATCAGCCTTTTCCACCGCACACTAATGAAGAATATGTAAAACGCAATTTATAAATGAATAAATGGACTCATCTACCCTAATTCCGCTCGATTAAGAGTTTTAAGACACGCAAAATCCATTTCCAGCCATTATTTTTCCTTTCCACCACAAGTGCCTTTGAGGAGCCGCGGAGGAGACTTATAAAAGTAAAATACGAATGCCACTGAGCTAATAACCTTCGCCCATTGCCTTAAGGGGTGGCGTCGGGGGAGGGGGGAAGGAGCTCAGCCAATGGTTCGCCGGTGAAGGAGTGCCTCTGTGTGCCTCAAGTGGCTCTCTAATAAAATGTCTTCAGGATATCCCGTCCGTAATGACCGCGATGGATGTGGATTAAAGCAGAGTACTATATACAGAGTAAACCCACTTTGTATACGAACAGAAAAATCTGGCAACTCCGGTCAAATAGTGACGTCCGCTGGAACGCGCTCTCTCTCTCTCTCTCTCTCTCTCTCTCTCTCTCTCCTCTCTCTCTCTCTCTCTCTCTCTCTCTCTCTCTCTCTCTCTCTTCTCTTTTCTCATCTCTCCTCTCTCTCTCTCTCTCTCTCTCTCTCTCTCTCTCTTCTCTCTCCTCTCTCTCTTCTCTCTCTCTCTCTCTCTCTCTCTCTCTCTCTCTCTCTCTCTCTCTCTCTCTCTCTCTCTCTCTCTCTCTCTCTCTCTCTCTCTCTCTCTCTCTCTCTCTGTCTCTGTCTCTCTCTTCTCTCTCTCTCTCTCTCTCTCTCTCTCTCTCTCTCTCTCTCTCTCTCTCTCTCTCTCTCTGTCTCTGTCTCTCTCTCTCTCTCTCTCTCTCTCTCTTCTCTCTCTCTCTCTCTCTCTCTCTCTCTCTCTCCTCTCTCTCTCTCTCTCTCTCTCGAAGCAGCCTTGAGGAGAGAGCGTCCCATCGACGTCACTATTTGACCGGAGTTGCCAGATTTTTTTGTTCGTATACGAAGTTGGTTTACTTGGTATTTTGGTACTTTGGATTAAAGATGACAGGCTTCTCAGGACGTATAGTTGGCCTTTGTGGTCCTCGGTGTGTCTGTTAGTATGTCCAAGTCTGTGTTTACTAGATCAACTGATTTATTATCACTTTATTACAACTACTTGTTATTATTATGATAGATGGTCAGTTAATCTTGTGTGTTTATTTTGGTGTTCGTGTCTTTTTAACATTACTTCTATCTTATTCTTACCCTCTTACTCGTTTCTTCTGGTCATTCTCACTGCTCTTCTCATCTTTCTTCGCCTTCTTCTTAGTAACCCTCGTGATCTTCGTGTGTTTTGTTCTTATTCTTGGATTGCTTCTTCATAATCTTGTTCATGCTCTTCTTCACTTTCTCCTCACCCCTCATTCTCTCCTCATCTTCTTCCTCCTCCTTTTCCTTCTTCTCTTCCACTTTGTTTTCCTTTTACTCTCGTCATCTCCTTCATTTTCGTCT
>JACEEZ010019039.1:140568-150568 GCA_016584305.1 Chionoecetes opilio | reverse complement strand
CAAACCTAAATGAAATAAGCGAAAGGAATTGAAGAAATGATGAAAGAATATGAAAACAAAGCGAAACGGATATTTAGAAAAACAATATGAAAGCAAAGGGGAACTGATATGTAAAAAAAGAAAACAAAGAAAACATATATGAAATAAAATTAATAAAACAATGGGAAACAACGAAACAAAGGAAAAACAAAGGGAACCGAATATGTAAAATAATAATAAGAAGAATACAAAGAAAAACGGGTGTGTAATATGAAAATTAATATGAAAACAAAAGTAAACGGATACTTATAAAATATAACTACTACATATAGCATTCAATGAAGAAATAAGCGAAAAATATGATGAAATTATGGAAGAATAAAAAACAAAGAGAAACAAACGTAAAAAAGAAACACTCATAACGCTTTCCGTGATGTATAACTTTTTGCATTGCTCTTGTTTTCGTCACACGTGTTTGTTTAAGAGCACGACACTTTTGTCTTAACGCGGCGAGGGACGACGCTTTAAGGGAGGACCTGCCTTTATTTTTATCTCTCATACACACACTTTTTTAGCGTCACCTTCACGACGGTTCATTAGAGTGAGTGAAGTTTGTGTGTGTGTGTGTGTATGCATCTAGTTGCATTCATCTAGTTGTATTTTACAGGGCCAGAGCAACGCTCGTGTGGCCCCGTCTCCATATCAACATTTTTATCATTCATCCTTAGTGTTTTGTGTTGGCCGAAGCCAGCACCCCGGAGAGCAGGTCACAAACCCCGGCTAACACCCGGTACCCATTCACTGCTGGGTGGAAAGGGGCTCGGGTTTTAAGGAAACAACCCATCTGTTTCCGCTCCGCCCGGGGATCGAACCCGGGACTTCTCGGTTGTGAACCGAGCGTGCTTCCCCTACACCACGGAGTACCCGTGCGTGTGCGTTCGTGCGTGTATGTGCGTGTGTGTGTGTGTGTGTGTGTTGTGTGTGTGTGTGTTTGTATGTGTATGCGTGTGTGTGTGTGTGTGGAGGATCTTACCTGTGATGTTTACTTCTTTATTTCCTTATCCTTCCTACTCTAGCCTCTTTATCAACCATATTTGTCTTGTGACATGTTTGATTCTCTCTCTCTCTCTCTCTCTCCTCTCTCCTCTCTCTCTCTCTCTCTCTCTCTCTCTCTCTCTCTCTCTCTCTCTCTCTCTCTCTCTCTCTCCCCCCGGTCAGAGTGGCTCGATTGGTAGAGCTGTGGACTCGCGTGCAGCGTCCCTTCATTCGGTCAGCGGTTCGAGCCCACCATGTTCGTCCTGGCGTGGTGGCGCTTTGTATAGTCAATAACCTTGTCGTTGTGTATACTTGCAAAGTGTCTAGATAGGATCAAAGTATCTTATCTTCTCTCTCTCTCTCTCTCTCTCCTCTCTCTCTCTCTCTCTCTCTCTCTCTCTCTCTCTCTCTCTCTCTCTCTCTCTCTCTCTCTCTCTCTCTCTCTCTCTCTCTCTCTCTCTCTCTCTCTCTCTCTCTCTCTCTCTCTCTCTCTCTCTCTCATCTCTTCTCTCTCTCACTCCTCTCTCTCTCTCTCTGTCAATTATATTTCTCTTCATTTTCCGACCCTCTCTCGCTGCCACTGCTTTTCCGATCTCTTTTCCTACCTCTCCTTCACCTGTCAGCTGTTCTCTATTTTGAAGTTGGCATATTCTCTCTCCTCTCTCTCTCTCTCTCTCTCTCTCTCTCTCTCTCTCCTCTCTCTCTCTCTCTCTCTCTCTTTTCTCGCCAAATATTGAATGACTAGCCGCAAAGCCGCCCTCCGGGCGGCCTTTTTGGCTAGCTCCTGCGGAGGGCTATTGGTGGGCCTTCGGCCCACCACCTGTGTTTGGTGGGCCAAGGGCCCACCAAACACAGACTCTCCAGATAGCCCCTTCTAGCTTTCCTGAAATCATGGATGTAGAAATGTATGTATTAACGCCAACCCATTCACATCACCCCAAACCCATTCACTCACCCATTACCCATCACCCCCCACCCATTCACTCACTCATTAGAGCTATTGGTGGGCCTTCGGCCCACCACCTGTGTTTGGTGGGCCGAAGGCCCACCAAACACAGACTCTCCAGATAGCCCCTTCTAACTTTCCTGAAATCATGGATGTAGAAATGTATGTATTCCCCCCACCCACTCACTCACCCATTACCCATCACCCCCCACCCATTCACACACCCATTACCCATTACCACACACCCATTCACTCACCCATTACCCATCACCCCCCACCTATTTCCTCACCCATCACCCATCACCCCCAACCCATCACCCCCCACCCATTCACTCACCCATCACCCCTCACCCATTACCCATCACCCCACCCATTCACTCACCCATTACCCGTCACCCTACATCAAGGTTTCCTCAATTCTCGGAACCCACATTTTTTTTCACAATTCTCGCTAATAGGCTGCTAAAAAAAAAAAAAAAAAGTGATCGGATCATCTCATAAGTGGGCTTAAAACCTTCCCCTGGTCGAGCTAGTTCCAAAACTGTGACATATGATGGGATTCCGTCCCGGGGGGCGGCACCTATCGCGGACAGACAGACAGACAGACAGACACACTTTCGCTTATATTATTATAGATGGAGGGGGGAACTAGGAAACCCTGGAGGAAGAAGGAGGAAGAGAGGCAGGAACTTGGAAAGGAGGAAGGGGGAAGGAAGGGGAGGAAGTCAAAATAAGGGAGAGGTGGTGGGTTGTCCTGAGGTGGTCATTAGGGAAGAACAGAGAGAATGGGTTACAATGGGTTGGTTAAGGTGAGAATGGATTAAGGAGAGTGGGTAAAGGAGATAATGGGTTAAGGAGGGAATGGGTTGAGGAAAGAATGAGTTAAGGAGAGAGTGGGTTAAGAAAGGAATGGGTTAAGGAGATCATGGGTTGAGGAGAGAATGGGTTGAAGAGGAGAATGGGTTAAGGAGAGAATTGGTTTAGAAGAATGGTTGGATGTACATGATTGAAGACGAAGGGTAATAACATGTAAAGAATCATGTAATGAAAATGGTATGATGGGTGAAGAGGAGAAGGTAAGGATGGTTGAGGTTGTTACTTATGACTGTAGTGTACCATGAACACGTCTGACGTGTTTTAGAGTAAATACGATAGTTTAAGTTTGTTTGTTGTTGTAACTGTGAGTGTTTGGTATACTATTAAGTGTGTGTGTGTGTGTGTGTGTGTGTGTATTATTAGTGTTGTGTTGTTAGTGTGGTGTGTGTATTAGATTTTGATTAGTAGTATATTCGGAGGAGCAACGCTTATTTTTCTGTCTCTCTGGTTCTCTTTTTTTCAGTTTTAATATATTTTCTGAGACGATAATGATGTTGGTCTTTCTTTGACGTGAAGATCTCTCTCTGTGTGTGTGTGTGTGTGTGTGTGTGTGTGTGTGTGTGTGTGTGTGGTGTGTGTGTGTGTGTGTGTGTGTGTGTGTGTGTGTGTGTCGCGCAGGTAAATACAGTAAAGAGCTCTCTAGAATTCTCATCAAAAATTAATGATTATGAAAGGGATGAAAGAAAAATATTGATGCTTCTCAGTTAGACTTAGAAACTGGAGTCGTGTCCTCCGCAGGGCTTGTGTGTGTGGCCTATTGTTGTCCTTGAAGCGGTGAGGTCTCGAGGGAGAATCAAACACAGGAATATAAGGATGAGGAAGAATAGGAAGAATCAACATAGGATAAAGGATGAGGAAGAATAGGAAGAATCAACACACAGGAAAAAGGATGAGGAAGAATAGGAGAATCAACACACAGGAATAAAGGATGAGGAAGAATAGGAAGAATCAACACACAGGATAAAGATGAGGAGAATAGGAAGAATCAACACACAGGAGATATAGGATGAGGAAGAATAGGAAGAATCAACACACAGGAAGAGAAGGATGAGGAAGAATAGGAAGAATCAACACACAGGAGAGATAGGATGGAGGAAGAATAGGAAGAATCAACACACAGGAATAAAGGATGAGGAAGAATAGGAAGAATCAACACACAGGAAGAGAAGGATGAGGAAGAATAGGAAGAATCAACACACAGGAAGAGAAGGATGAGGAAGAATAGGAAGAATCAACACACAGGAATATAAGGATGAGGAAGAATAGGAAGAATCAACACACAGGAAGAGAAGGATGAGGAAGAATAGGAAGAATCAACACACAGGAAGAGAAGGATGAGGAAGAATAGGAAGAATCAACACACAGGAAGAGAAGGATGAGGAAGAATAGGAAGAATCAACACACAGGAAGAGAAGGATGAGGAAGAATAGGAAGAATCAACACACAGGAAGAGAAGGATGAGGAAGAATAGGAAGAATCAACACACAGGAAGAGAAGGATGAGGAAGAATAGGAAGAATCAACACACAGGAAGAGAAGGATGAGGAAGAATAGGAAGAATCAACACACAGGAAGAGAAGGATGAGGAAGAATAGGAAGAATCAACACACAGGAAGAGAAGGATGAGGAAGAATAGGAAGAATCAACACACAGGAAGAGAAGGATGAGGAACCGGAAACGGAAGAATCAACCCACATAAGGATGAGGAAACGGATGAGAAGACGTAGTGACAATCACCAAAAAAAGTCATATAGAGAATCACAACAGAAAGGGTTGGGCAATTGGAAGTCACTCCACGACACCCGAATGCTTTCCACTCGCATCTGACTGTATCTTCACACCGTCACTTTACCGTCATCTTCCCTGTATCTTACACTCGTCATTACACTGCCTACACTGCGCATCTACACGGTAAAATCCCACTCGTATCTCCAGTCATCTTCACTCGTCATCTAATGTAATACACACTGTCATTTGACTCGTCATCTTCTGTATCTCCACTGTCACTTCCACTCGTCATCTACACTCGTCATCTACACTCGTCATCTTACACTCGTCATCTCACTCGTCATCTTACACTCGTCATCTTACACTCGTCATCTTACATCGCACTTACACTCGTCCTTCACGTCATCTTACACTCGTCATCTTACACTCGTCATCTTCCACCCGTCATCTTACACTCGTCATCTTACATCTTACACTCGTCATCTTCCACTCGTCATCTTACACTCGTCATCTTACACTCGTCATCTTCCACCCGTCATCTTACATCTTACACTCGTCATCTTCCACTCGTCATCTTACACTCGTCATCTTACACTCGTCATCTTCCACCCGTCATCTTACATCTTACACTCGTCATCTTACCTCGTCATCTTACACTCGTCATCTTCCACCCGTCATCTTCCACTTGTCATCTTCCACTCGTCACCTTCCACTCATCATCTTACACTCGTCATCTTCCACCCGTCATCTTCCACTTGTCATCTTCCACTCGTCATCTTCCACCCGTCATCTTCCACTTGTCATCTTCCACTCGTCATCTTCCACTCATCATCCATCACTCGTCACCTTCCACTCGTCATCTTCCACCCGTCATCTTCCACTTGTCATCTTCCACTCGTCATCTTCCACTCATCATCCATCACTCGTCACCTTCCACTCGTCATCTTCCACCCGAGGCAGCGCGATGCAAGCGCTGCAGCCGCCCCCTCAATCACACGCCTCATTGATTTACTAATGAGTTTTGTTAAGTAATCGACGCTGTGAAAGGTAGCTATGAATAAATTTGGATTTTTAGGACTCAGTGTAGACTACGAAATACAGAAAAATGAACACTGCAAATGGAAGTTTGTTTAGGTAGCTGAAGTAAACATCTATCTGTGTGTGTGTGTGTGTGTGTGTGTGTGTGTGTGTGTGTGTGTGTGTGTGTGTGTGTGTGTGTGTGTGTGTAATATCGTGTAATTGAAGACACATGCAACTTCGACTACAGTTTTTTTTACTTCACTCTCATAGCCTAAAGTAAAAACAGTCCCAGATTACCTGAGAGATAGAAAAAGAAGACGCAGAAAAGTAAGAACTCCGGACCGAAATCTAATTGACTCGAAATTGTCCAATATTCCCCTCGCCCAGTGCTGTCATAGCCAATAACTCGGTGTGCGACGCAACAAATGGGGCCGCACACTGTGTTGACGGCGCAAGGTGGTGGCGACGGTGACACACCCACAGCACGGCTCCCGGCCCGCATATTCCCGTTTTCTGGAACTGGAAGAGTATGTGGCGTTTACTCTTGAACACCTTAGGTTAGGTTGCGTTAGGTTACGGATAGGGTAAGGTTTCCTGGGCATCATATGGTACTTTACGTGAAAATAACAATGAGGGTATTTACGAGGAAATCCTATTGTTAGTTTCGGAGCTACAGCCAACCGTCTTCACGCTGAAACCACATACTCACATAGAGAACGGGAATATGTTCCACGCCCCCTAAGACCTGCCCTTCCTAGATCAATGAAATGGGCTTTTAATGGCCTAATGATCATGGTTTAATGATAGATGGCCCGTTAATCTTGTGCCCCTCCTTCGTCCCCTTCCCCTCCACGATTGTCTGTTTGTGCCATTGATTAATTTTATTGGTGTTAAAAAAAGTATATCATTTATGGAGAGAGAGAGAGAGAGAGAGAGAGAGAGAGAGAGAGAGAGAGGAGCGAGAGAGATGTGAGCGAGTTGGAAGATTGAGTCGGCTTTACCCCACTCAGATATTGCTTCTCTCTTTCTCTCGCTCAAATGTATTGAATTATCTGTATATCAATGTATATATGTCAATATAATTAAATGTATATATATATATATTTAATATATATGTATATATATATATATATATATATATATATATAGTATATATATATATATTATATATAATATATATATATATATATATATATATATATATATATATATATATATATATATATAATATATATATATACGTATATATATATATTTACACGCACAAAGATAGCGTCCGAGGAACATGAAAATAACATTGAGTCAATTTAATTGTTATCTTTATAGTATTGCGCACGCGTGTTGAGCACGTGAAGAGAGAGAGAGAGAGAGAGAGAGAGAGAGAGAGAGAGAGAGTTTCTTTTCAACATTTTAGCCAATAATATCTCTAGGCTTTTTGTTTCCTAAGCTCTGCGATGGTGTTGCCTGCAGGTCAACCTTTCCCTGCCTGCAGCCTGCGTCTTATCCTTCCTTCCCTCACAGACGTTATCGTGTCATCAACCTTTTACTACTGAAGCGTGTTATTACATCACCACAACAACTAATATTACAAAAACAATAACAGCAACTGCAAGAACTACCACAACACACTACCAATACTTCTGCTGCTATCCCTATTTCTACTATTACCACTATAACCATTGTTGCTACTGCTGCTACCTCAACTACAATTAATAATACTAATTATGTTTTTACTTAAACAGCAACTGTCAACAACATTACTACTTACAACACCAACTACTAATTTTGTAATACCGCTACTACCACAATTACTACTACTACTACTACTACTACTACTACTACTACTACTGATAGCACTCAGGACTACTACTACCACTACGACTGTTACTGCCACTATACTACTAGCACTGCAACCACTGCTAATACTTCTACAACTACCGTCACAATCTTCTCTACTACTATAACCTCCACCATGAACATTAACAACATAGCAAATTATATATCCACAATATATAAGAAAGGAAATAGTTATCACGGTAATACTGATGAAAATAACATAAGCCTCGAAATAATTACTCTCATTTGTGTCATAAACATTATCTCTAACGCGTTATTATGCACCGCCCGACGCCAACAACTACAGAAACAACAGCAAACATTAATATCACTGTAGGGAAACAAAAATACAAGCGGCTACAACAACAACATTAACATAAGGTAAGAAAATATTTTATAGACACGAGGTGTAGCGAAAATAACCGCAACGGGAGTATGAAATATAGCACAAAATGTCTTAACAGCATATCTTTGTTCACCCCGTAAGCGCAGGAAAGTTGTGTGAGTAATATTTTGGTACTAGGTAGTAGGAGTATTTTAGGTAGTAGGTAGGTAGGTTAGGTAGGTAGTAGGGCTATGTTAGTAGTAATATAATGCTGCAAATATCGGAAATGCATGTACAGCGGCGGTTATGTGGATATTAGGGAGTGTGTAACATTGCGTCCATCCTCCTATGCTGAGGGAGTGTGTGTGTGTGTGTAGGGGGGGTAGTGTGTGTGTGTAGGGGGGTAGTGTTTGTGTGTAGGGGGGTAGTGTTTGTGTGTAGGGGGGTAGTGTGTGTGTGTAGGGGGGTAGTGTGTGTGTGTAGGGGTAGTGTGTGTGTGTAGGGGGATAGTGTGTGTGTGTGTGTGTTATGTTACGAGGAATATGTAGAATTACGTCCTTATAATGTTGTGAGGGGATTGTATTTCAGAGAGAGAGAGAGAGAGAGAGAGAGAGAGAGAGAGAGAGAGAGAGAGAGAGAGAGAGAGAGAGAGAGAGAGAGAGAGAGAGAGAGAGAGAGAGAGAGGAAAAACAAACGAGACAAACATAAATAAAGACAAATATAGAGACAGAGATACTTTAGACAAAGAAACTACACAGCAAACTTGTGTCAATATAACAATGTTCGATTCTCCACTCCATCTGAGACAAAGACAAGCAAATAGCAACAACAATAACAGGACGGATAGCAGTGATAATTCTACCATTAAAAAAGTAAAAATAATGATATGGAATTGATTGGGAGTCTCTTTGATATATTTTATTGATATGTATTTTATTGGAAATTCTGGCTAGTTTGGTTTTTATTTATCTTTTTATTTATATTTTGTCATTAGGTAGTCTTGCATTAATGTGAAAAAAAGGCATTAGTTATATATTTCTGGGACTAGGAGTAAGCAAGATTAAAAATATATATTAAATATGTGTTAAAATATGTACAGAAAAATAAGACATTTAGTATAAGAATTCCGTGTAGCCTCAAAGAGTAACTCAAAACAATAAAGCAAAAAGACAAAGAATGCAGACAAGTGAAAGAAAAACCAGCAGGAAGGCGCGGCCTCCACCCCTGGAAGGCCGCGCCGTGACTTAACGGGGCTGAGGTGAGCCACTGCAACCCTTGGTACAGTGAGTCCATCAGTGAGTGCGTCACCATGCAGTCACTTCTTATACTTAGTGACGCGGCGGCGCGAAAATAAACGTGACAATCCATGAGTAACACGGCGGAGCAAGGCAGCAGCAGCAGGCTTGTTTGCCGCCTTGTCCTCCTGTAGCGGGCACAGCTGCACCTCCACCTGCACCTGCTGCTGCTGCATTGCCTGCAGCAGCTGGAGGGTGGAGGGCCGTGCCGTGGGGTCCTGGGCCAGGGCCTGCCAGGCCAGGGCGTCCAGGGCTGGGTAGCGGTGGTCACACTGGGCCAGCACGTAGTGCAGGATGTAACCCAGGGAAAAAATGTCTATGCTCGGGCCACACGCTGCCCCGACCTCCAGCTCGGGCGCCGTCCACCTTTTGTGGCGGGAGTTTTTGGCGTACTTGAAATGGACGCCTATCTTTTTGGCGAGGCCGTAATCAATGAGGGAAACCTCGAGGCCGCCGTCAGCGTCACGGCGCACCACCACGTTGTCCTCCTTCAGGTCGTTGTGGGTGTAGCCGTGGATGTGCAGCTGCTGCACGTCCCGCACCAACAGCTGGAAGGCGCACAGCTTGTCTGCGTCCGTAGGTGCCACGCTGGCCAGCTGCTCGAAAGTTTGTCTGCCGCAGAAGGTGGTGAGCAGAGCGGGCAGACCTGAGGTAGCGGCAGCCAGAGGTCTTGGGGCTCCTGCCGCGCCCTACAGATCCTTCAGGATATTCAGCTCCTTCCGGAACATGGCCGCGAAGCCCTCGTGTCTGGCCACCTTGAGGCAGCGCGGCTCCCCGGCCACGTGCAGCAGGAACACCCTGCCCGACATGCCCTCCCCCAGCACCTCCTTGTCCTGGTCCAGCAGCGCCGCCAGCCCGGCACGCGTCAGGCCCGTCACACCGGTGCCGGGGGTTGCCGAGGCCTCATCTAGCCCCACGCTACACCCTCCACTCACACTAGGGCTGGGCACCGCCAGGGCCT
>JACEEZ010019039.1:103068-133068 GCA_016584305.1 Chionoecetes opilio | reverse complement strand
ATATGCACTCTAGACCTTGCCCCCATTCGTGGAGTAAACATTTTACAAGCCTATATGCACTCTAGACCTTGCCCCCATTCGTGGAGTAAACATTTTATAAGCCTATATGCACTCTAGACCTTGCCCCCATTCGTGGAGTAAACATTTTACAAGCCTATATGACAGATTAACTAATCTATTTAGTACCAAAGAATGAATTCGGCTGAAATAGGTGTCCAAGCGAGCGAAGCGAGCTTGGACAATGATAATAGTAGATGGATGCGTGTGATAGGAGGCTAAAGAGGGAGGGAAGAGAACGCCACGTATTACCTTCCATCTTAAAAGACTCACGGTGGTTATGCCAGAGAATCGTAATGGGTTTATATCTTGGCTGGACGTCGCCTCGCTGGGGTGTCTCTGATCACACACAACACCCCGTAATCAGCTAATGAGGAGGCGCTGCAGGAGGGAGGCAAGGGCAAGGCAGTCCCGCCCTTCCCTCGCCCGCCACAGCAGCGCGATTACTAAGATCAATAAGATCTTAGTAATCGCTTGCTTGCCTTGAAAATAAGTTGAGGGAAAGGAGGAGACGCAAGAATGAGAAAGATAAGAAGCCAGGATGGAGGAGGCCGAAAAGAACGAGAGAGAGAGGAGGAGCTGAGAGAGAGAGAGGAGAGAGAGCGATCAGCGGCAGAGGAGAGAAGAGGAGCAGAGTGAAAGAGAAGGAGAGAGAGAGAGAAGTAGAGGGAGGAGAGCAGAGAGAGAGAGAGAGAGAGAGAGAGAGGAGAGAGAGAGAGAGATAAGAAAGAAGGAGGGTAAAGGAGAGAAAAGGAAGGTCGTATTTCTCAGTTTCCTTCAGAGAAAGTGTCGTCTCTGCCAAATTTTGGTGATCGGTGTTCACAGTGGAAAAAGGCCTTGGCTGGGAGCGTGTGGAGGTGGTGGTTTTTGTGGTGGAGAATGATTGGGGCTTGGGGAGTGTGGACTGTGGTGGTGGTAGTAAAAAAAAGGGAAAGATGGGAGCATACGCTAAGCTGCGCGTGGCATTCGGTGCTCATCTCCGTGGCATTAGCCCTTAGAGCAGTGGTTCTTAACCATTTTTACTACTCGTACCCTTTGAGATTGCATAAATTTGTCTCGTACCCCTGGTTAGAAAAAAGTATAATTGGAGAAAGGAACCTTATTTTCACTAACTACAGTACTGCATAGCACACAATGTTACATTTCAGTGACTCTTTTGTTGTTAAAAAATACCAAATGGCAACTCTGCAGCCAACAGACGCATGAACATGTTCCACGCGAGTATAGAACTCGATATA
Organism: Chionoecetes opilio; assembly: GCA_016584305.1. Lineage (NCBI taxonomy): Eukaryota > Metazoa > Arthropoda > Malacostraca > Decapoda > Majidae > Chionoecetes > Chionoecetes opilio. The sequence continues at coordinate 131,773 of JACEEZ010019039.1, read as the reverse complement.
TGAAACGGTAAAAAAGAAAACGACATATGACGGTAACTAATATATTTTACAAGATATTGTAGTATGACTTAATGATGAACCGTTGGACTCCAGGTGGTTAAGACAATTGTTGACAGACAAAATAATTATAAATATATAATTCCAGCCTCCTTATGTATATATAATTCCAGCCTCCTTATATATATATATAATGATATTGAATTATTGATCAGCATGTCTCGTACCCCCAGGTGTAAGGTTTCGTACCCCCTGGTGGTACAGGTTACCCAGGTTAAGAACCACTGCCCTAGAGCCTGTGGTGGGTGAGGACCCGTTACCCCGGGACACAAGGCTAGTGTGACATCCGGGTTACCACAGTTACCTTCCCCAGGTTACCCCAGGTACCCATTTATCAACCCCGAAAGGAAGGAAGAACAGCTGGGTTGGATGGTCGCCGGCTTGCCCTGGCCCGGATTCGAACCAGGGCCCGCAGATTCGTAGCCAGGCACGCTAGCCACTACACCACGGAGGCGAGGTGGTGGTAGTGGTGGCGAAAAATTGTGATTGTTGTGAAAGAGACTGTTGGTTTGCAGTAAGGGTGGTAGTAGTGATGGTGGTTGAGAATGGTGGTTGATGGTTGTGGTGGTGGTTGAAGGAAGGCACGAAGGTACGGAGGGAGGGGAGGCAGGGAAGGTAATCAAGAAGGAGGATGAAGCTGGTTATCAAGACGAAGGGAGAATCTTAAGGTTGCTCAGTAGAAATCAGGAGAAAGATGGATGGTTGTCGAAACTTTTGTAGTGGGAGGGATGAGAGAGAGAGAGACAGACAGACAGACAGACAGACAGACAGACAGACAGACATAAAAAGACACAGACAGACAAAAAAAAGTCAGCCCAAAAGTAACAAAGACAGACAGACAGACACACAGACAGACAGACAGACAGACGGAGAAGGGAGAGAGAAAAACAGAAGAAAAATTGGAACGAGGAAGAAAAAAACATTGATTAAAGTGGAATGAAAACCAAGATGGAATAACCGCTTCAGGAAAAATCACATACAGAAAAAACAAACCAATTTTTGTACATGCTATGCAGGTACTAAAATATATATATACAAAAAGTGAACATTGGTAATTCATTTAAATCCCAGCTCGGTGGACACGAATTCACCTCAAAAGATTAACAATTCCCATCAATTACTAATGGAGTTTAACCCTCGAAAATTATTGCGCGTAAGGTTATAAGCTATTTGTTGGAATATTTAATGGCAGAAAATCCTCAAAAGCTTCGTCATGTTCACTGTAAACGCATCCCAATACCCTCCTGCGTCCCCTCCACCCCTCCTTTCCCCCCCACCCTCCTCGTCCTCCCCCTACTTCCCCACTACCCCCTCAACCCCCTTCCCTGCCTCATCCTCCCCGCCTTTCACCTCCTCCTTTCCTTCCTCCCCTCCTCCCCCTCCTTGACCCCTTCAACTCTCCCCCCCTCCTACCCCGCACCCCCTCCTAACCTTTCTCCCCCCCTACTGTCCTCACTATCCCCTTACTGCCCCCGTTCTCCCCCTTCCCCCCTTCCCCCCTCCTCCTCTCCCCACCCCTCCCCTACCCCACCTCCTTCCCTCACTTCCCCTCCCTACCCTCCTCCTCCTCTTCCTCCCTTGTTCCTATCTTCTTTTAAGGACATGGTATCATTTTCCAACTGTTTTCTTACAAGTAGTTGATAGTTAGTAGCATGTAGTTCAGCAGATACCCTCGTCATGGACCAATAGGTTTCCTGGTGTGTGTTATTCCTATGTAATCCTATGTAATCCCCCTCCCCCCTCCTGACACACACACACTCTCGATAATCGTGTAATGCGAGAAATATGACAAGCTTAATATGCAATAGAAATAACCATAACAATAATACTAGAAGGTGATAGCATTCAACGCATGAAAAGACATAATATTGACTTCATTCAGGGACTTTTCCTCTTGCACTCAATTATTTTTATGTTTGCTTTAAAATGCCAAGACGACTAAACTTTGACTTTTTATATATGTTTTTTTTTCTTATTTTATTATGTTGTATATTTTTTGTATTTCGACGTTTATCTGAATGTTTTTGTTTCTGTTTATTTATACTTAGAAGAAGTAAAATTGATGTGAAGGTAGATGTAGGGAAGAATGAGAGAGAGAGAGAGAGAGAGAGAGAGAGAGAGAGAGAGAGAGAGAGAGAGAGAGAGAGAGAGAGAGAGAGAGAGAGAGAGAGAGAGAGAAGAGAATTGACTGCAGAGAGAGAGAGAGAGAGAGAGAGAGAGAGAGGAGAGCGAGAGTGAGAGAGAGAGAGAGAGAGAGAGACATAGAGAGACAGACAGACATAGAGAGACAGAGAGACAGACAGACATACAGAGAAAGAGTGAGAGACAGTAAGATAGACAACAGAGAGAAAGACAGAATGAGAGAGAGATAGACAGAAAGACAGACACAGAGAGAGAGAGAGAGAGAGAGAGAGAGAGAGAGAGAGAGAGAGAGAGAGAGAGAGAGAGAGAGAGAGAGAGAGAGAGAGAGAGAGAGAAATGTGAGGCAATAGACGTTATAACTCGTTTCCGTATATCATTTCGCTTGCCAATTTTTTTCCCTTGACTCTTTACGTTTTCCTTTGAGTTTCCTTCCCTGCCTTTCCTTCATACACATTTTTGTTCTCTTCTTAATATCCTTCCCCTCCTTTTATGCACTCCTCCGTCCCTTATTCCTTATCTTTCCTTCTTTTCTATACTCCTCCTATCTCTCACCTCCTCCTCTTTTTATTCCTCCTTGTCCTCCTTTTCATCATCCTTACCTATATCCTCCATGTTCCTATTCATCCTAGTTTTATATATGCCTTTTTCTTTCTTCCTACTGTTATTCTCTCCTTTTATCTCTTCCTTCGTTCTTCTAATCTCTTTCCCGTATGTGCGATGCTATCATTCCCTCCCTCTGATTGGCTGATCCTCCACCAATCACAGAGCAAGGTTGTCTATGACGTCATTGAGGGTGAAGTCATATGCAAAGTGACTCGAAAATCAACTTTTGGTGACTTTAAAGTGATTACAGCGAGAAGAGAGAGAGAGAGGAGAGGAGAGAGAGAGAGAGAGAGAGAGAGAGAGAGAGAGAGAGAGGGGAGAGAGAGAGAGAGAGAGAGAGAAGAGGGAAGGGAAGGACATTAACATTCATATGAGTTTGCCTCTCTCTCTCTCTCTCTCTCTCTCTTCTCTCCTCTCTCTCTCTCTCTCTCTCTTCTCTCTCTCTCTCTCTCTCTCTCTCTCTCTCTCTCTCTCTCTCTCTCTGTGTGTCTTTCTCACGTTCTCCCAAGAGGAAAGAAGCAATTGGCTACACCAATAACCTTTGATGTCAGAGGAGAGAGAGAGAGAGAGAGAGAGAGAGAGAAGGAGGAGAGAGAGAGAGAGAGAGAGAGAGAGAGAGAGAGAGAGAGAGAGAGAGAGATAGAGAGAGAGAGAGAGAGAGAGAGAGAGAGAGAGAGAGAGAGAGAGAGAGAGAGAGAGAGAGAACCAGCCAGCCAGCAGTACATATTTAATCAAAAAGAGAGTATTTAGCTAAGCAAACATTTAAACACACACACACACACACACACACACACACACACACACACACACACACACACACACACACACACACACACACACACACACACACACACACACACACACACACACACACACACACACACACACACACACACACACACACACACCGGGTCATCACACTCACATTGCATTCAATTTCAGGATATCTACATTCGAAAATTGTTCTTGTATTAAAGCCTTCGTGAAATACCCTAAAACATGATATTTCATCAATCGTGCGTTTATGGAGAATATGTTTCCTTGTTTCTGATCAACTATTCTGAGGTGCGTGACGCGATAACAGACTGTGGCCTGTCATGGAAGGATCGGCCACCCTATAACATTATAATGCCTTCCAAGCGTCATTTAACCCCTTGAGGCCAGATCTTTCCTTTGCTATAAAAAAATGTTTGTTGTCGAGCCATAAAATCACGAAAATTCACTTAATATACCAAATTAGTTAGTGGACAGGGATACTAAACAAGTCATATCTATAAAATATTACTTAAATTCACTAAAATTTGTCTAATGGTAGTCATATTACAATGGAAATTACGTTCTGGGTCTCTAGGGGTTAATGGGTGAACTATACTCGCCGCACGTTAAGATGGCGAAGATGGGGCCCCTTCACTTCCCCCATCTGAATGCACGGGATTGACTGAGGTGTTTGGTGTTGGGGCTTTTGGGCGGAACTTGGAGTAAGGCATTCTCACCCAACACCTCAGCCAATCCCGTGCGTTCGGAAGGGTGGAGTGAGGGGCCCCATCTTCGCCACCTTAACGTGCGGCGACTTAGTAGTGGTTGCAACATGACTATAAAAACGATAGAGAACATTTTTAGCCTCATTGTAGTGAGACATATGTTCATATAGAGTTCAGAAGCTGTGTGTGTCTTGCGATATATTTGATTTTTCAAGTTTTGTTGTTTGAGTATATGTGAGATGAGGACACATTTCATTTCTTTGATTGAAATATCTAAGACTTTTCTAAGTAATAACATATGCAATGAAAATAATGATGATGATAATGTTGATAGTAATATTGATCATGATTATAATATTGATACCAATGAAAATGATAACATTGGTAATATTTATAAGAATGATAATGATAAAAGGAAAAACTATAGAGAAATTTTTCCTATAGTCACGAGCATTATCCTGATCACAGAAAACTTTAGGAACAATGAATGCATTGCAAGAAATATAAATATAAAGTATGTCGGCAGTGAGGAAGTATCACGTTAATAATAATGATATAATAATAATTGTAATAATACTAATTTTAATCTCACCCGAAGGCATACAGGTAGACCAACAACAACAACATTATAAACTGTTGATAATAAAACTGAGTCTATTGGGGTCTTTAAAAGGAGTCTGGATAAATTCATGGATGGGGATGAAAGGTAGATGTAGGTAGAGTTAAGTAACAGGAACTACCTCGTGTAGGTCTCACGGCCTCTTGTAGCTTCCTTATTTTCTTATGTTCTTAGGTTAAACAGATATGAGGGAATGAACTTCAGTACTAAAGCAAATAAAAGATAATATATACATGTGAAATTCCTGAGCCTCCGCGGCCATCGCGGTGACTCCATCGTGACAGTCAAGGTCAATGGGTGTGTTGAGGCGGTTGCAGGGTGTTTCGTGCACAAGTTGTTTCGTACCCAGGTATTCTTAGTTGTTTCGTACACTGATTTTGAGTTTTTTCGTACATACCTGGTGTCATTTCGTAACTCTAGTAATCAAGTTTAACTCTGAGCTTTGTGTACGAAACAACTATGGTTTCATATAGACTACGAAACAACTTTTTGGTGTACGAATCTACTGGTGTACGAAACAACTTGTGTACGAACTGACTGCACCCCGTTGCGGCCGTGAAGGCGGGGATCAGGAGGGACGCGGGCTGGGCACACACGAGGAACCTCTGTGAGCCGTGACGTTATGTTGTTTACCAAGCACGCGTAGAAAATGACGATGGCACACACTCAGAAATGAGGGATATATTAAGGGTAGAATTGTTACATCGCACCATCACTACCCTTTTTATACCCTATGTCCAGGCTGGAGGGTAGATGCTGCCGATTATACCCTTCATCTACCCTTTATCTCAACCCTCTCGTCTAAAAAGAGTAGTCTTTTTAGACGAGAGGGTTGAGAAAGGGTATATTTGGGGTTGGAAAAGGGTATATTTAGGGTTGCAAAAGGGTATATTTGTAAGAGTAGAAAAAGGGTAGCAGTATTTCATCACTACAAACACCCTTTTTCTACCCTTTTCCTACCCTTCTTTTCTAAGAGTGCAAGACTGAAACCTTTCTGTGACATTTTTGGTGGGTCAGGACGTTACGGCTACTCTACTACTACGTACTACTATATACTACTATTGTTACTACTATTACTATATACTACTACGTTACTACTACTCTAGAACTATTAACTATTAACACGAACGAAGGAGCTTACGAAGGAACTATTAACTATACACGAACGATTTCATGCAGGGAACGAAATATAAATTAGAAAAAAAAGGTATGAATGATCTTCGTGTAATAGATAAGTAAAACTCTAACATTAGTAAGATGGACTAATCTTACTATATGTATAAACACCCGTGCAATACAAGTACTATATGTATAAACACCCGTGCAATACAAGTACTATATGTATAAACACTCGTGCAATACAAGTACTATATGTATAAACACCCGTGCAATACAAGTACTATATGTATAAACACCCGTGCAATACAAGTACTATATGTATAAACACCCGTGCAATACAAGTACTATATGTATAAACACTCGTGCAATACAAGTACTATATGTATAAACACTCGTGCAATACAAGTACTATATGTATAAACACTCGTGCAATACAAGTACTATATGTATAAACACTCGTGCAATCAAGTACTATATGTATAAACACCCTGCAATACAAGTACTATATGTATAAAACACCGTGCAATACAAGTACTATATGTATAAACACCCGTGCAATACAAGTACTATATGTATAAACACCGTGCAATACAAGTACTATATGTATAAACACTCGTGCAATAAAAGTACTATATGTATAAACACCCGTGCAACAAGTACTATATGTATAAACACCCGTGCAATACAAGTACTATAGGTATAAACACTCGTGCAATACAAGTACTATATTTAAAACACCCGTGCAATACAAGTACTATATGTATAAACACCCGTGCAATACAAGTACTATATGTATAAACACTCGTGCAATACAAGTACTATATGTATAAAACACCTGTGCAATACAAGTACTATATGTATAAACACTCGTGCAATACAAGTACTATATGTATAAACACCCGTGCAATACAAGTACTATATGTATAACACCCGTTGCAATACAAAGTACTATATGTATAAACACCCGTGCAATACATTACTATAATGTATAAACACCCGTGCAATACAAGTACTATATGTATAAACACTCGTGCAATACAATACTATATGTATATAACACCCGTGCAATACAAGTACTATAGTATAAACACCGTGCAATACAAGTTACTATATGTATAAACACCTGTGCAATACAAGTACTATATGTATAAAACTCGTGCAATACAAGTACTATATGTATAAACACTCGTGCAATACAAGTACTATATGTATAAACACCCGTGCAATACAAGTACTATATGCATAAACACCCGTGCAATACAAGTACTATATGTATAAACACCCGTGCAATACAAGTACTATATGTATAAACACCTGTGCAATACAAGTACTATATGTATAAACACCCGTGCAATACAAGTACTATATGTATAAACACCCGTGCAATACAAGTACTATATGTATAAACACCCGTGCAATACAAGTACTATATGTATAAACACTCGTGCAATACAAGTACTATATGTATAAACACCCGTGCAATACAAGTACTATATGTATAAACACTCGTGCAATACAAGTACTATATGTATAAACACTCGTGCAATACAAGTACTATATGTAATAACACTCGTGCAATACAAGTACTATATGTATAAACACCCGTGCAATACAAGTACTATATGTATAAACACCCGTGCAATACAAGTACTATATGTATAAACACTCGTGCAATACAAGTACTATATGTATAAACACTCGTGCAATACAAGTACTATATGTATAAACACCCGTGCAATACAAGTACTATATGTATAAACACCCGTGCAATACAAGTACTATATGTATAAACACCCGTGCAATACAAGTACTATGTATAAACACCCGTGCAATACAAGTACTATATGTATAAACACCCGTGCAATACAAGTACTATATGTATAAACACTCGTGCAATACAAGTACTATATGTATAAACACCCGTGCAATACAAGTACTATATGTATAAACACCCGTGCAATACAAGTACTAAAATGTATAAACACTCGTGCAATACAAGTACTATATGTATAAACACCCGTGCAATACAAGTACTATATGTATAAACACCTGTGCAATACAAGTACTATATGTATAAACACCCGTGCAATACAAGTACTATATGTATAAACACCCGTGCAATACAAGTACTATATGTATAAACACCCGTGCAATACAAGTACTATATGTATAAACACCCGTGCAATACAAGTACTATATGTATAAACACCCGTGCAATACAAGTACTATATGTATAAACACCCGTGCAATACAAGTACTATATGTATAAACACCCGTGCAATACAAGTACTATATGTATAAACACCCGTGCAATACAAGTACTATATGTATAAACACCCGTGCAATACAAGTACTATATGTATAAAACACTCGTGCAATACAAGTACTATATGTATAAACACCCGTGCAATACAAGTACTATATGTATAAACACTCGTGCAATACAAGTTACTATATGTATAAACACCCGTGCAATACAAGTACTATATGTATAAACACCCGTGCAATACAAGTACTATATGTATAAACACCCGTGCAATACAAGTACTATATGTATAAACACCCGTGCAATACAAGTACTATATGTATAAACACCCGTGCAATACAAGTACTATATGTATAAACACTCGTGCAATACAAGTACTATATGTATAAACACCCGTGCAATACAAGTACTATATGTATAAACACTCGTGCAATACAAGTACTATATGAAGGTGGAGGGATTCATAGCTTGGTTGTTACATTACTGATCTAAAGCGATGGAATAAAACATTATCTGTAGAAGCATTATCACACCCTAATAAATAGGTAGATGCTGGGCCGCGACACTAAGCTTCGTGACGCTTGGGCTGCAATACAACATTTTGTACCAAGATACATTCTCTATAAGTACATAAAGTTATGTCATTATAAACATATTTTTTAACAACTCTATAAGTTCATTATAATGTCATTACAACACTTGCCACGATTTTATTCCGCTATGAGAAAATAAACCGATTCCTAAGGTTTTTGTTATCATCACTCTTAAAGATGCTGATGATGGTGTGTGTGTGTGCGTGTGCGTGCGTGCGTGCGTGCGTGCGTGCGTGCGTGCGTGCGTGCGTGTGGTGGGTTGCAGGTCCTGAGGGAGAGGGGTGGCGAGGGGAAAGGAGGGGAAGGTAGGGGAAGGGAAGGTAAGGGGAGGGATAGGAGGGAAGGGAAGGGAAGGGAAGCGAAGGGGAGAGAGGGGGAAGGGAAGCGAATGGCGGGGAAGGGTATGGAAGGGAAGGCAAAGCAAGGAAGGCGAAGGGGAGAGAAGGGAAGGGAAAGGGAGGGAATGGTAGGGGAGGGTAGGGTACGGGATGGGAGGGGAAGGGAAGGGGAGGGAGAGGAAGGAAGGGAAGGGAAGGGAAAGAAAAGGGAGATGAGGGAAGGGAATGGAAGGAAAGGAAAGGGAACGGAGGGGGAAGGGTAAGGGTATTTGGGCCTCAAGGGAAGGCAAGGGAAGGGAAGGGAATTGAGAGAAGGGGGCGGGGTGTTCGGGGAAGGTTTGTATGGTCTGTTTTTATGTTTTTTTCTCGCAAACAAATCCTAGCGAAACGTGAATAAAGACTGCAAACATTAGAACAATGAACGTTATTTGGCACTAAGGAAACAAAATATAAACAAAATGTAGCTATGGAGACGGGGCCACACGAGTGTAGTGGGTGGCAGGCCTTGAGGGGAATGGGAAGGGAGGGGGGAAGGAGGGGGGTTTTCGGGCCTCAAGGGTCATTTGGTTGGCGAGGCAACGTCTCCCTGTAACCCTGGCAGCAGCTCGTGACCTGACCTTCCGCGTCGCACTCAGATGAATTATTATATTGTGTACGTATGGTGCGTGTGTACGTATGGTGTGTGTGTACGTATGGTGTGTGTGTACGTATGGTGCGTGTGTACGTAATGGTGTGTGTGTACGTATGGTGTGTGTGTACGTATGGTGCGTGTGTACGTATGGTGCGTGTGTACGTAATAGCATAAGACCCACACACATCTATAGACATGCAACCCCAGAATGTGTACATGGACACCCCCCCCCCCCCACCACCCATCCACCCACCCACCCACCCACCCACCCACCCACCCACCCACCCACCCACCCACCCACCCACACCCACACCCACACCCACACCCACACCCACACCCACACCCACACCCACACCCACACACACTAAAACAAACTTCACTACCACCACAACCACTTCCCAGGCAGTAACAGGTAACAAGATACATTATCTTTGATGTGATCTGCGCGCCACTGCAATCGATACAGGGAGGGGAGAGAGAGAGAGAGAGGAGAGAGAGAGAAGAGAGAGGAGGAAGAGAGGAGAGAGAGAGAGAGAGAAGAGAGAGAGAGAGAGGAGAGAGAGAGAGAGAGAGAGAGAGAGAGAGAGAGAGAGAAGAGAGAGAGGAGAAGAGAGAATACAAATATGAATGTCAGTTAAGAAATGTGAAGCTTCTCGAGATGTATAAATAAATAAATATATATATAATATATATATATAATATTTTTTTTTTTTATATATGTGTTGTGGGGTGTGCGTGTGTGTATTTTGCGTACGTGTGTATGTGTGTGTGTATGTGTGTGTGTGTGTGTATGTGTGTGTATTCATTCATTATTTCCAAATCAATATTTTCAGATATTTGCAATTATGTGTGACCTACATTTAATCTCTCTCTCTCTCTCTCTCTCTCTCTCTCCCCTCTCTCTCTCTCTCTCTCTCTCTCTCTCTCTCTCCTCTCTCCCTCTCTCTCTCCTCTTCTCTTCTCTCCTCTCTCTCTCTCTTCTCCCTCTCTCTCGTCTCTCTCTCTCTCTCTCTCTCTCTCTCTCTCTCTCTCTCTCTCCTCTCTCTCTCTACTGCTATGGCGTTTCTAGGGATAGTTTTCCTTTCTTGCATACATATTGGACTTCAAAGCGACCTTACCCGCCAGTGTGGCGCGGTTGGTAGAATCACGGACTGGTGTTGCAGAGTCCCTGCGCCATTTGGTCAGCGATTCGAGTCCACCAAATTCGTCCTGGTGTGGTGGCGCTTTGTATATATAGTCAATAACCTCGTAGTTGGTACTTGCAAAGTGTCTAGATAGGATCAAAGTATCTTATCTTATCAAAGCGACCTTGAAAAATCCTTCCCCGTCTTTCCTTATTTACTCTCGCACACTTTTCTTTTTTCTCTTCACCATTATCACCACCAGTAACTTTTCCCTTGTCCTTCCCTCTTTCTTCCTTATGCAGACCTTTTCTCCTTCCCATCTTCTCCCCTTTTTCATTTTCCACACTCTATTGAATTTCTCCTTTGTTCTGTGTCCCTCTTCTCTCTTCTGCCCTTTTCTCATTTTCCCTTCCTCCGCTGTTCCCTTTTTCCTCACTTTTCACCTCGCGTAATTAATTTGCCTTATGTTCTCATCCCCTTACATACATTGCGCGCTGCATAAAAGTGTGTAAAGCCGGCATTAATGCTCGTGTTCTGAGCTTTTCGTGTGTGTGTGTGTGTGTATGTGCGTGTGTGCGTGCGTGCGTGCGTGCGTGCGTGCGTGCGTGCGTGCGTGCGTGTGTGCGTGCGTGCGTGCGTGCGTGCGTATTAAGCTGTAGTAGTATTAGGAACGTTAGCTTCATTGCTGGCACGATGTTGCTGCTGCTGCTGATAGTGGTAGTAGTGGTGGTGGTAGTAGTAGTAATAGTAGTAGTAGTAGTAGTAGTAGTAGTAGGAGTAGGAGTAGTAGTGGTGGTGGTGTTTTTTTCTGGTACAGCCTCCGTTAGTCAGGTAGTTATCTGGCGAGGAAATTGGAGACAGGTGCTGGAGAATGAGGAAGGCGATGGGAAGGAGGAAGATGTGGCAAGATGACAGGAACATGAATGGTGTGTTTAGGGAATGGAATGGAACGGAATGCTGTGTGTATGGAATGGAACGGAGCGGGGAGTGAATAGGGGAGAAGATGATAGGGAGGAACAGGAATGGTGTGTGTGTAGGGAATGGAATTAAACAGAGCAGGGAGTGAATAGGGAATGGAATGAAACTGAATAGTGGGTGGATAAGGGGCAAGATGACAGGGAAAAATGGGAATGGTATGGGTAGGGAATGGAACGGAATGGGGAGTGAATTGGGAACGGAACGGAACGGGAAGTGAATAGGGAACGGAACGGAATGGGGAGTGAATAGGGAATGGAACGGAACGGGGAGTGAATAGGGAATGGAACGGAACGGGGAGTGAATAGGGAATGGAACGGAACGGGGAGTGAATAGGGAACGGAACGGAACGGGGAGGTAATAGGGAATGGAACGGAACGGGGAGTGAATAGGGAATGGAACGGAACGATGGGGAGGTAATAGGGAATGGAACGGAACGGGGAGTGAATAGGGAATGGAACGGAACGGGATTGGGAGTGAATACGGAACGGAACGGAATAGGGAGTGAATAGGGAACGGAACGGAACGGGGAGTGAATAGGGAATGGAACGGAACGGAGGTGAATTGGGAATGGAACGGAACAGGGAGGTAATAGGGAAGGAACGGAACGTGGGAGTAGGTAATAGGAATGGAACGGAACAGGAATGAAGGGAATGGAACGGACGGGAGGTAATAGGGAACGGAACGGAACGGGGAGGTAATAGGGAACGGAACGGAACGGGGAGTGAATAGGGAACGGAACGGAATGGAACGGAACGGGGAGGTAATAGGGAACGGAACGGAATGGGGAGTGAATAGGGAACGGAACGGAACCGGGAGTGAATAGGGAATGGAACGGAACGAGGAGTGAATAGGGAATGGAACGGAATGGGGAGTGAATAGGGAACGGAATGGAACGGAACGGGGAGGTAATAGGGAATGGAACGGAATGGGGAGTGAATAGGGAACGGAACGGAACGGGGCGTGAATAGGGAATGGAACGGAACGAGGAGTGAATAGGGAATGGAACGGAATGGGGAGTGAATACAGAACGGAACGGAATAGGGAGTGTAATAGGGAACGGAATGATGGGGAGTGAATAGGGGAGGCAGTGAATGACAGGAGAGAGGAATTATCAATATGCAGTTCCTACAACATTAACTTTTGTCGTATTTCAGTAAACGACGACATGACAGTGAAAGTGTTTGTGTTTGTTTACGTACAGATGGGCCAAGTTACTTCTTTTTCTTTCTTTTCTTCTATAACTTTTCTCCAATAAACTGGAAAAGCGTAGATTTCAAAAGGGAATAGGGAAAAACTGGTTCACAAATAGGGTGGTAAATTATTGGAATGGACTCAGTCGTCAGGTAGTTTGTGCGGAGTCAATAGGGCATTTTAAAAGGAGGCTAGACAGCTTCATGGACGGGGATGAAAGGTGGATGTAGGTAGTGTTAAGTAACAGGAGCTACCACTTGTAGGTCTCGCTGCCTCTTGTAGCTTCCTTATGTTCTTATGTTATTATGTTCTAAACCATCGGTCATATCCACCTGCCTCCCCCGTCTCCTTCCCTCCCCTCCCACCTTTTCCATGTCTTACTAGCCTATATAGCCTCCCCCTTCTTCCTCCTTTCCCTGAGAGCTCGTTATTTCCACAGGGTAGATACGAAGGATATCAACCTCTTGTGATCTCTCTCTCTCTCTCTCTCTCTCTCTCTCTCTCTCTCTCTCTCTCTCTCTCTCTCTCTCTCTCTCTCTCTCTCTCTCTCTCTCTCTCTCTCTCTCTCTCTCTCTTGCACACTTTTTTTAATTTTGGTCTTTTTCTTTATTCTATCTTTTTTTTTTTTTTTTTTCTTCTTCCTTCCTCTTTTTTCTGTGCCGCTGGTTGTGGTGGTAGTACTAATGGAAGAAGTAGTATTAGTAGTAGTGGTAGTAGATGTAGTAGTGTAGTAGTGGTAGTTGTAGTAGTAGTAGTAAGTGACAGTCAGAGAGAGAGAGAGAGAGAGAGAGAGAGAGAGAGAGAGAGAGAGAGAGAGAGAGAGAGAGAGAGAGAGAGAGAGAGAATGGTCGTGAGCCAGAAGTACAATCCTACAATCTTTGAAGCCAAAAGCAATAACATAGACTTACCTTATTGCGTTAGGCATGGCTTCAGATTTGTGTGTTTGCCACAGCCACGATACTGCACTATCTACATAACACAATTATTCCACGGTAATTATAATCGACTCTAATATGCAAATAGGAAGAATTTAACTGGAGATCATTCACATTTACATTAATTACCCGATACGTTGGTAGAACATTAACCGTTTATTATTGACGTGCGAGGAACTGCGATGGAAACAGAACATCAACAGGTTAGTATTGACGTGCGAGGAACTGCGATGGAAACAGAACATCAACAGATTATTATTGACGTGCGAGGAACTGCGATGGAAACAGAACATCAACAGATTATTATTGACGTGGAAAGAACTGCGATGGAAACAGAACATCAACAGATTATTATTATTGACGTGGAAAGAACTGCGATGGAAACAGAACATCAACAGATTATAATTGACGTGCGAGGACTAGATGAAGAACCTCACAATTATCTGTCGTATTCCGTCGAGACGGGGCGTTTGTGGAACAGCACATTGCCATCAACGATTTTATTATTGACTGCGAGGAACTGCGAGTAACGAACATCAAGATTATATTGACGTGCGAGAACTGATGAAACTTAGGCTCCAGTTTTCGTCAGGTACGTTTGAGGATACAGCCTCACGTTGTGAGATCTTTGCTGATACGCATGAGTCTAGTAGGAGACGGATAACTGCGAATCGAGACTGTTGAGAGATAGAGGCTATCAGGCGAGAGGATAACTGCTGACACTGGAGATATCGCAGACTTACCGCAGTAGTGGTTCTTAAGTGGCATCGATTTCCCTCAAGGTTATGCATCACCACCACTCTGGACAAACACATTGAGCCTTGACGTGCCTGAAAGCCGCCAGTCAGTCATTCTTACGAGGAGTGGGTCAGTCGATGTCAAGTAGGGGAGGAGGAAGGGGGCATGGGAGGCAGGGAGGAAGGGGGAGGGGAGGCAGGGAGGAAGGGGGGGGGAGGGGAGGGGGGGCGTGGGAGGCAAAGGAGGGTACGGGACGGAGACCAGTCGGCTGTTTGCGGTAAAATTTAAGTCGTGTTTGCATCGCCAGTAGTTGTGTTACACGAGAACTTGCTGACGATCCGCTCCCTTGTATAGATTTTTGAAAGAAATAGGGAGAAACTGGTTCACAAATAGGGTGGTATATCATTGGAATGGACTCAGTCATGGGGTAGTTAGTGGGGAGTCAATAGGGAGTTTTAATAAGAGGCTAGACAATTTCATGGATGGGGATGAAAGATGGTTGTAGGTACTGTTAAGTAACAGGAACTACCACGTGTAAGTCTCACGGCCTCTTGTAGCTTCCTTTTTTTCTTATGCTCTTAGGTTCTAATCTTGAGGCGAAGAAGAGTATTGGTGGTGCGTGAAATATGTATGCTTAAGGTAAACAAGGCGAGGGCAGCTTTGAAGGCACTCACGCGGAGGAAAACAAATCAGGCAACAATTAATCGCGCACGTCAACAGTCAGCCCGGGGCGTTATTGGCGAGGTCACAACAATTATAGTACAAAAGGTGATAAAAAGTTCCGGTACAACTTCCGTCCGATTGGAATTCAAGGAAGGAAACCCAAAATATGCTAAAACACGATCTGTAAACCGAGAGTTTTCTCATTCTGCCTTTCTAACATTTGTTTATCTCTCTCTCTCTCTCTCTCTCTCTCTCTCTCTCTCTCTCTCTCTCTCTCTCTCTCTCTCTCTCTCTCTCTCTCTCTCTCTCTCTCTCTCTCTCTCTCTCTCTCTCTCTCTCTCTCTCTCTCTCTCTCTCTCTCTTTTACAATTATTTTACAATAATACGTTTTAATATTGATGTACACTTATACTTAATTTGTATATATTAAAAGAAACTATGTCACACAAATAGCCAGTTAGTGGATTATACGTTTATTTAATTCTCTCTTTTTTTTTTCTCTCTTTCTTTCTTCTCTCTCTCTCTCTCTCTCTCTCTCTCTCGTCCCTCTCCTCTCTCTCTCTCTCTCCTCTAAATCTCTCTCTCTCTCTCGTATCTCTCATATCTCCCCTTTACTACCAACAAGGTTTTTTTCGGGTCGGTGCGGAGGTCGATCTTTTTCCGCGTAAATGACGAGATATCACCGGGAGGAATTTCGTTTTGGCCTGAGAGATGCATTCCATATTTCTTTAATATTCTTTTCTTTTCTCTCTCTCTCTCTCTCTCCTCAATCCTCTCTCTCCTCTCTCTCTCTCCCTCTCTCTCTCTCTCTCTCTCTCTCTCTCTCCTCTCTCTCTCCTCTCTCTCTCTCCTCCTCTTCTCTCTCTCTCTCCTCTCTCCTCTCTCTCTTCTCTCTCTCTCTCTCTCGTCTCTCTCTTCGTCTCTCTCCTCCCCTCTCTCTCTCTCTCTCTCTCTCTCTCTCTCTCTCTTCTCTCTCCTCTTCTCCCCTCTCTCTCTCATCTCTCTCTCTCTCCCTCTCTCTCTCTCTCTCTCTCTCCTCTCTCTCCCCTCTCTCTCTCTCTTCTCTCTCTCTCGCTCTCTCGCTGTGTGTGCGTGTGTGTTGTGTTACGATTTTCAGGACACGTGACAATTTGCCGCTATTTTTCAGGGCAACACTCCTTCCATTCCTCCTTCCTCCTTCCATCTTCCTTTTCACCCTCCTCCTCACTCACTCCCTCGCTTTCTCCACACTATCTCCCTATTCGCTTCACACCGCCTCTTCCTCTTCCCACGTTTATTCTCCTTTACCACATTCTTCTCTCTTCTCCTCCTCTCCTCCTCTCCTCCTCCCCTCCACCCATCTGTCTCTGCGTATTACCGGGAGAGAGGGGAAAATTTGCTTTGTAAATTTCACCAGGATTACCATGGATCTATTCTTCTTGAAAATGTGTATCCGACGGTAATCAAAGTTGAAGGTAATGGTGAAAAGGATGATAATGACAATGATAGTGATTATGATAATATTAAGGTGTAAGTAATTAGGCTAGAATAATACCACCACCACCACAACCGCTGCCATCACCATCAGTATCACAGCCGCAGCGCTACAAATGGATTCTCTCGAGATTCTTTCTTCTCCTGGAAATACTGAAGGATGTTGCACCATTTTGCCGCAGCGCTGACGGAGCACCGCTATTACGTACCTGCATGTGTCTCTGTCTGGCCAAGATCTGCGGGGCTTGTGTGCTCCCGTGTGTCGCCATGTGTGATTATTGACCGGGTTTTGTTGCACCTATACCTGTTATAGTTTACGTTTGTTTATTAATATGCTTTGGTTTTCCTTTTTTGTTTGGGGTATCTCAATGGCTGCTTTCCTTCTTACTATCCTTTTCTTATTATTCGTGTTTACTTTGATATTTTTAGCTTTTTGTCGCATGTTGAACATCATCTCTCCTCCTCTAAACCTCATCTTCTTTTCCTCACCGAAACTCAGTTGTCTGTGAGCACTGACAGCAGACCTTTTTCTGTCTCCTCTTACTGTCTCTATTCTCCTTTTCAATCCAAAGCTGGCTGTTGCGTATATGTGCGCAATGACATCACTTGCTCTCGTGCCCACGGCCTTGAATCTTCCGAATTTTCTACCATCTGGCTTCGACGTCAATGTCACTCTCTTACTAAATTTATCTGTGCTGTGTATCTCTCACCTAACTCCTCTGGCTATGTAAAATTCTTCGACTATTTAACATCAAAAGTGGAGCACATCTCATCTCATTTTCCTTTAGCAGAAATTTCCATTCTTGGGGACTTCAATGTTCACCACCAGCTTTGGCTATCATCTTCTTTCACTGACCAACCTGGTGAACAAGCCTACAACTTATCTATCCTCCAAGACCTAGAGCAGCTGGTGCAGCACCCTACCCGTATTCCTGACTGCCTTGGAGACACGCCCAACATTCTTGATCTTCTCCTAACTACTAACCCTTCTTCTTACTCTGTGAAACTATTCTCTCCGTTGGGTTCCTCCGATCACAATCTTATTTCTGTAACCTGTCCTATCGCTCCGGTGCCGCCTCGGGACCCACCTAAGCGAGGTGCTTCTGGCACTTCAACTCAGCTAAGTAAGAAGACCTAAGGCAGTATTACTCTGATTTTCCTTGGAATGATTACTGCTTCCATGTCAAAGACCCATCTCTTTGTGCAGAGCGCATAACTGAGGTCATAGTCTCTGGCATGGAGGCGTACGTTCCACACATTCTCTAATCCTAAAGCCCGTCAACCTTGGTTTAACACTGTTTGTTCTCATGCTGTCCGAGATAGAGAGGTGGCTCACAAACGGTACCGTAAGCATCCATCTCCTGAAACTCATGCCCTTTATATTTCTGCCCGTAATCTTGCCAAATCTTTACTTCAACTTACCAAAAACTCTTTCATTCATAGAAAATGTCAAAATCTTTTTGAATTAAATTCCTCTCGTGACTTCTGGCATCTAGCAAATAACATCTCTAACAATTTTTCTTCTGCATCTTTCCCTCCTATGCTTGACCCAGATGGCTCCACAGCTGTCTCATCTACTTCTAAAGCTGATCTCTTCGCTCAAACCTTTGCAAAAAATTCCACTCTGGTTGATGAAGGGTTTGTTCCTCCTTCTCCTCCACCCTCTGACTATATTATGCCTGTCATTAAGATCCTTCGTAATTATGTTTTCTTTGCCCTTTCTGGCCTAGATCCTCGAAAGGCTTACGGTCCTGACGGAGTCCCTCCTATTGTTCTCAAAAACTGTGCTTCTGTGCTTGCACCTTGCCTGGTCAAACTTTTCCGTCCTTGTCTATCTACTTCCACCTTTCCTTCTTGCTGGAAGTTTGCTCACATGCAACCTGATCCTAAGAAGGGTGACCGTTCTTATCCTTCAAACTACCGTCCTATAGCTTTGACTTCCTGCCTTTCTAAAGTTTTTGAATCTATACTTAATAAGAAGATTCTTAAGCATTTATTTGCTCACAATCTTGTATCTGATCGTCAGTACGGTTTCCGTAAAGGGCGATCTACTGGCGATCTTCTAGCTTTCCTAACTGAATCTTGGTCGTCTTCCTTTAGGGGTTTCGGTGAAACCTTTGCTGTTGCCCTTGACATATCAAAAGCTTTTGATAGAGTCTGGCACAAATCTTTAATTTCCAAACTACACTCATTCGGTTTCTATCCTTCTCTCTGTACCTTCATCTTAAGTTTCCTTTCAAACCGTTCTATTGCAGCTACTGTAGACGGAAATTGTTCTTCTTCTAAATCTATCAATTGTGGTGTTCCCCAGGGTTCTGTCCTATCACCCACTCTCTTTCTATTATTCATTAATGATCTTCTAGGTCTAACTCAAAGCCCTATCCACTCCTACGCTGATGATTCTACCCTGCATTTTTCAACGTCGTTTATTGGACGTCCAACTCAACAGGAACTAGGTGATTCACGGAGAGATGCCACCTAGCGCCTAACTTCTGATCTTTCTATGATTTCTGATTGGGGCAAAGCAAACCTTATTTTATTCAATGCCTCAAAAACCCAATTTCTACACTTATCTACTCGACAAAACCTACCAGATAACTATCCCCTCTTCTTCAATGACACTCAACTGTCGCCTTCTTCTACAATGAACATTCTAGGACTATCCCTAACTAAAAATCTGAACTGGAAATCTCACATCTAATCTCTTGCTAAAACAGCTTCTAAGAAGATAGGTGTCCTGTGGCGTCTGCGTCCTCTTTTTTCTCCCTCCCAATTGCTTGCTCTCTACAAGGGCCTTATCCGCCCATGTATGGAGTATGTCTCACATGTTTGGGGAGGATCCACTCATACAGCTCTCCTAAACAGGGTCGAGTCAAAAGCTTTTCGTCTCATCAACTCCTCTCCTCTGACTGACTGTCTTCAATCTTTAAATCACCGCCGCAATGTTGCTTCTCTTGCTCTCTTCTACCGTTATTTTCATGCTCACTGCTCTTCTGAACTTGGTAACTGCATGCCTCCCCCCCTCCCGCGGCCTCGCTGCACAAGACTTTCTACTCATTCTCATCCCTATTCTGTCCATCTTCCTAATGCAGGAGTTAATCAGTATCTTTATTCTTTCATCCCTTTCACTGGTAATCTCTGTAACTCTCTTCCTGTTTCTATTTTTTCACTTTCCTATGACTTAAATCTTTTCAAAAGAAGAGTAACAAGACACCTCCCGAACTAAATTGGCTCAACCCTCTTTTTTATTTTATTATCTTACTGTCTTCTTTATAGGGACTGGCAACTAAACGAGCTTTGTGTTATCCATTTTTGTTATGCCCTTTGGCCAGTCCTTTGTGATGTAAAAAAAAAAAAAAAAAAAAAAAAAAAAAAAAATATTATATACTCTTACGTCGCCGTGTGATAATTGACCGGGTTTTTATTGCGCTTATACCTGTTATAATTTTACTTTTTTCCTACATCAGTGTGTATAAAAGGGAAATGACAGAAATATTCAATCAGGCTCTTCATGTTGCAGGATTTTTAGTTTTGATCATGAAGTGTATTAATATTTTGATAATTCTTTTCAATTATTCATTACGACCATAGATCTTATTATTAATATTCGTCCTCAATACTTCCATACATTCCGTCCTTGTTTACGTCTGTGTATTAATAAGCTTTGGTTTTGGGGTAATTTTTTTAATAGCTGCTTTCCTTCTGCCATAATTTTCTCATTTTTCGTCCCTACTTTGATATTTCTAGCTTTTTGTCGCATGTTTTATATAATTTCATTTCGCTGTGTGCTGCTTTACGAAGGATTTCTTTTCTTTTTTCGTGTTTTATCTTGATGGTGCTTCCTTCTTCCCATCTTTTTCTCATTTGTTGTCCCTACTGTGATATTTTTAGCTTTTTGTCGCAGGTTTTGTATCATCTCGTGTCCCCGTGTGCTGCTTTGCGTTGGATTTCTTCACTCACACATGCCAGCCAGAAACCACGCACTCCAGACGAGGCAGTTGTTGGCATAGTCGTAAAAGATAAATTGTGCGACATTTGACTTGAGCAAAGTTCGGAATGAGAGATGCGTCTTGCCTCGCCGGGCTGCTCTGGAGTGCGGGATTGTTCGTTCCGTGTTCACAAATGCCTGACTTTCCTGGATCCACAGACACATTCTTGCATCCAAAGAGTCAAGAATGAGGATTTTGGACATTTTTTTAACAATAATAATAATTCAAATAAAACGAAATTTAAATAAAGAAAAATAACTACTTTTCTTCTTTTGCAGTTATGTAGTCGGATGTGACGCTCATAAATTAAATGAAAGCGTTGCGCCATATTAAAATGACTAACTTTGCTTGTAATAATATTAATAATAATAATAATAATTTTTATTTTCCACCCGAAGGCATAGAGGAAAAACAACAACATAATATATAGACATGAGGGAAAGAACTTAAGTACTAACGCAAATAAAATATAATATAATATATACCTTGCTGTTACATAATGCGAGATACCTTTGTCTGCATCGCAATATAATGGTTTTATACACGAGCATCTTTGTGTCCTTTATGTTCATGCCTTTAACTTAATATTATTGCGATACTGTATCCTTAGGCTCAATGGCAGTAGTGCTAATAATGATGATAATGTCAACAGTACATGTGCACTTGTTATAAGCAATGCTACTCAAATCTTAAATTCCCAAAAACGAAAACTGCGTAATGCATGTCAGAATGTTTTATGAATATATCAAGTCAATAATATGTATTATGAATTTTAGGTTATTCAAAGCTCTACATGATTCAATGAGCTCAATAAATAATGAGGTGAAAGTTTTGTCTGTGTTTCCGCTCTGGAATCACGGGTGTCGCGTCAGGGCTGATGCATTCATGAGAACATAAGAACATAAGGAAGCTACATTAGGTTGCGAGACCTAAACGTGGTAGTTTCTGTTGCTTAACACTACCTACATCCACCTTTTGTCCCGGTCCATGAAATTAACTAGCCTCCTTTTAAAACTCCCTTGTGACTCCGCACTAACTACCCCATGACTGAGTCCATTCCAATCATTTACCACCCTATTTATGAACTAGTTTATCCCCATTTCCTTTTTAAAGCTACGCGTTTCCAGTTTGAATCCGACTCCAGGGCAACAGACTCGGGACTCCATTTACAATCAAAGGTCTGAACTTTACTTTACGTAGCAAACGGAGCAAATCTTGTTTACTTTTACTTTAAGTTTTGTTTCGGGTGAATTTCTCTTAAACCTTCCATGACGTCCATGATCTATACGCTCGATGAAAACTGTTTCGTGAGCAATTTCTGTTGTTTTTTCTTACATCTTTTCCAAAGGTCCAGAAAGAGATACATTGTTAACGCTTGATATTACATAAGTGTTTATATATATATATATATATATATATATATATATATATATATATAACCTTTCCCGTCTCTGTGTCTCGGCGCAAGTATGAAATAGTGCGCGTTCTTCATGTTTACGTAAAAGTTTGTTCTGTATCGATTGACTGGTTTATCTTTATTATATTACATTTCCAGAGTATGAATTTTATCTTCTCATTTTTTCTCTGTTGTTACATTACATATTTAGCCATTCAGGAACATGTTAGAGCGTTGATGTTTTTCTCGGTTTGTAAAGCCTTTTTATATAGGTCTGTCATGACCCAAGTATAGTTCTAAGGGATATGCATACATCAACAGATGTTTTTTCTGATCCTGAGAGCGCATCCTGGTCAACCCTTCAACAGGTAAGGGTAGAACAAGAAGAAATGGAGTCAAACTGGAAAAGCGTAGATTTAAAAAGAAAATAGGGAGAAACTGGTTCACAATTAGGGTGGTAAATGTTTGGAATGGATTTAGTCGTCAGGTAATTGGTGCGGAGTCAATAGGGGGCTTTAAGAGGAGGCTAGACAATTTCATGGATGGGGATGAAAAGTGGATTTAGGTAGTGTTAGTGTAGTGTTAGGTAGTGTTGTTGTTGTTGTTGTTTTTGTTTTTGTTTTCCTATAGCGCCTGTAGGCAGTGGTGACACAGGGCTCCGATGGTAGGCTCTGGAGGTTCACTTGAGGGCTGTGATGATGGTTGGTCCTCGCCCGTGGTGGCGCAGGCAGGATTCTTATAGTGACGCCTGTGATTAGAGGCTCATGCCGCCCCCCTGTGTCCTCCGATGTACTCGCAATCGAAGATAGAGTTGATGGGCAGGGCATGTGGATGTTCTTAGGCCACTCGACGGTGCAGAAAGGTTTTGGATTTCTTCGGGGATCGAACTTGGGTCACCGAAAACGCCAGTCGGAGACGCTAACCACTCCGCTACCGCCTCCCCAAAGTAACAGGAACTACCACGTGTAGGTCTCACGGCCTCTTGTAGCTTCCTTAATTTTTAATATTTTTATGTTCTTAAGTAAACAGCAATGCGAATATCCTGGTGGACATCCCTAGGCTGCTATCGCCGTATATGTGATGTCTTCGCTTAAAGGCTGCCTGTGATACAACCTCAAGGTGTCTCTGCCCTCTCAGCTGATCCATATAAGCCTCTGTACACCCATGACCTGCCTACATTCACCTCATTGATACACTAAAGTCTAAATTCACATAGATAACTAAATAACTAAAAAACTGATACTAAAATAGATCTGATATACGAACCATATGATAAAAAATACATTAATATCAATGATACACAAACCAAACTTACATACGTACAGGAGTGGAGGGAGAGACCGTGTGTCCTGGCACGAAGGGCAGCCGCAAAGGGCACAATCAGAACCCACTCGTCTCTCCTAAAACATAGTAATCGAGGCAGCAGGCGTTCGGCTATTGCTTCTTTGTCCATCATTACGAGATCGATGGCGGAATATTCATGTGGGGCCTCACTGAATTATGCACCTTAGGTTAGGTTTAAGTGGGGACATAGATAGTCGATACGGAGACCAATGCATTGATTTTCTCCTGCAAGTAATAATTAATCGCATGTCACCTTACTGGCAGCGAGGCGTGACACCGGGAGTAATGAGGGGCTCAGTAAGTTTTTCGTCAGCTTCGCCAGTCCCAAGTGAAATATCCAAGGGAAGAATTGACAGGATTGTTAACTAAGGAGACGATGTTGAAGAGGACCTATGAAACGATACTAAGCGTCAAAGGTCACAAGAAGAAGAGCAGGAAGAAGAAAAAAAGAAGAAGAAGAAGCACTTAATCCTGCGTGGGGAAGGGAACTAACGATGTAAAACATAACACACATACCACTTCTTGACGTTAAAAGAATAATGCAGTGAATTATTCGTGAGCCAAAGGAACTTAATGTCAGTCAGCCACCGTATTATTAACCTGTTTACGTTTATGGTTGTGGAGGGAGAGGGGTAAGGAGGGGGAGTGTGTGAAGGAACCTTTTTGTCATCTGTGATTGGTTGGCGTCTTTAAGGAGGATGTGAGGCGATGTGCGTGTGTCGTCTCGTCTGGTCTCGCTATGATGAAGTGAGGAATAGATGAGGATGAATAGCTAATCTTTCAGACAGTTACGTGTGTGTTGTGGATGAAAGATGATTATTTTTGTGTGAGAGATCGTCGAACATTTTTTCCTCTTTTTATTTCTTTTATTTTTATTTTTTATATTATCGGCCTCCAGTAGGGGAGTACCACGGGCTAGCTTGAGCCCGTCAAAGAGATCCTTTTGAAAAAAGAGAGGAGAGTGTTCGTGCTGCTGGCGTGCGGCACGAGGACCTCTCTCTCTCTCTCTCTCTCTCTCTCTCGCTCTCTCTCTCTCGCTCTCTCTCTCTCTCTCTCTCTCCTCTCTCTCTCCTCCTCTTCTCTCTCCTCTCCTTCTCTCCTCTCTCTTCTCTCTCTCTCTCCTCTCTCTCTCTCTCTCTCTCTCTCTCTCTCTCTCTCTCTCGCTCTCGCTCTCGCTCTCTCTGTGTTCGCATAGTTATATTGTTGGGTCTTAGGCCACGACTCTTTGTCTTAGAAAATCCGCAGGAAACCAGTTAATGTCAACCAATGTTTTGTACGTAATCAAGAACTCGTCATTGATGATACAAATATTTTTAAAACATGTATCCATAACATTTATTCTGGATGAACTCTTGCAAATCAATAACATGTTTATTGAATATGATAATGACAATTTTTTTTTTTTAAGCAAGAAGAAATCCATGAATTAATGAAAGCGAGAAATGCCGGACGGATGTTTTTGTATCCTTCTCCTCTGACAGAATCCATTGGACGCTTCATCAAATATAGACTGTGCATACGCCTCGAAAGTCTACGTAGATATCTGATACTGCAATTTTCCAGGAATCGTCAATACCTGAGCTGTAACAATAAATAGCTCAAGT
This sequence comes from Chionoecetes opilio, assembly GCA_016584305.1. NCBI lineage: Eukaryota > Metazoa > Arthropoda > Malacostraca > Decapoda > Majidae > Chionoecetes > Chionoecetes opilio. The sequence goes on along the minus strand of JACEEZ010019039.1, from coordinate 106,489 downwards.
TAGAGAGGCGGTGATAGATTCTACTCAGTTTTTTGGTAGGCGGAAAATCCTGACCCCTTGCTACTTACTGACTGATATTTGATGCCAGGAGAAGGGAATTGTACGGTTCTTCTAAATTCCAGTTGTATTTTGTAAAAGTTAACCATATTATCAGGTAACATAGGCATAATTTCAAGCATGCGACCTTAAGATAGAATGAAATTTTCGCACCGTAAAAAAATTTGACTAGATTTTCTTCGTTATTGCAAGCCACGTGTACGCGGGTTCGAGTCCCTGCCGCAACAATGACCATTTATACAAGGCTTCTAATGGGTTTTACAGCTTACCTGTCAACCATTAGCTGTAGCTTTTACTGTTTGGCATCGTGTTAAGGGAAATCAAGGGAAAAGGACCACCACTGCCATAAACCCACCGTCTGCCCACCCCACACCCCACCCCCACCCTCCCCATGCCGACGACTTTGGCCGACGACATCACCGACGACAAGCGACGACATCTGGCCGACAGACATCCACACACTTGGCAAACATCCGTAAGACCCGACTAAAACCGAATCCCCAAACACTCGACGTTACACCGCCCCAGAGCAATCACCCCCCCATTTTCACTCCTTCAACCTCACCAAGCTTCGAACCCCACAACTCTACACTACTCGCATCCCACCATAACACCTCCACCAAGACAGCCAGCAACGAAGAGCTTCCAAAGACTATCAACGACCTCCCCGCACACCCAATATAAAAATAAACAATTACACTATAACTAACAATAATAATACACATATAATACAGACAATACATACATACCTAATATAATATCATACATCCCACCCCCACCCTACCACAACCAGATACCACAACCAACCATAACACCACCCCACCCCACCACACCCACCCCCACCCCCACCACCACCACCACCACCACCACCAGCACCCAGCACACCACCACCTTTCACCCCTACCCCACACCCACCACCACCCCACCCCCACCCCCACCACCACCAGCAACCACCACCAACCACCACCACCACCACCCCCACCCCCACCACCCCCACCCCCACCCCCACCACCACCACCCCACCACCACCACCCAACCACCACCCCCAACCACCCACCACCACCACCACCACCACTCACCAGCACAGCATCCACCACCACCATCACCCCTACCACCACACCCACCACCACCCCCACCCCCACCCACCCCCACCACACACCACCACCACCACCACTCTTCACTCACCACAAACCATCACCACCACCACCACCACCAGCATCACCACCACCACACCACACCACCACCACCACCACCACCACCACCACCACCACCCCCCCCAACACTCACCACCACCATCACCACCACCACCACACCACCACCACCACCCCACCCCCACCCAACCACCACCACCACCACCAGACCACCACCACCCCAAACTCACCACTCACACCACCATTACCATCACCACCACACCACCACCACCACACCACCACCACCACCCACCACTCACCACCACACCACCACCACCACCACCACCCACCACCACACTCACCACCACCACCACCACCACCCCCAAACCCCACCCCCCTGCTACCACCACCACCACCACCAACACCACCGCCACCACCACCACCACCACCACCATCACCACCACCACCACCACCAACCACCACCACCACCACCACCACCACCACCACCACCACCACCACCACCACCAACCACCACCACCACCACCACCACACAACTCTCACACACAAAGAAAGCATTACTAAAGCTTCCTCCATGGTATCCAACTCCCAGGCCTCTACGTGAATTTTTATTTGTTATTTTCTGTGAGTACTTATTGTCCCGTTAAGCATGTTATTAATACTGAGGCGATTCTGCGATTCTCTATTATCATTTTCTAATTTGTGACTCGGAAAGCACTCGTGGGTGGGAATCGGGGTCACTCAAAATCAATGGGATTTCTTTTTCTTTTCTTTTTTCTGCTCACGTTCCCGATAATGAAGGTTGACCCCGCTATGCAAAAAAGTCATAGCGATACAGCGACAGATCGGAATTACACTCTTTATTAGGTTAATGTCACTTTTACGACCGTTACTTGTGTAGGAATTTATTGTAATGGGAAAGATTTGTTCTTGTTCTTGCCTTGTACACTTTATTTCTCACTGACATACAAGTAATCATAGCAGCAGCAGCAGCAGCAGCAGCAGCAGCAGCAGCAGCAGCAGCAGTACTGGTATCGGTTGGCTCGCTGGTAAAACTATGGCGCTGCAGGGAGTTTAAATTTGTCAGTCGTTTGTGTTGATATATTTTATCGTTTTATTTATGTTTTTTATATATATAATTTTTTTTTTTTTTTTTTTTTTTTTGTCTTCCTATCAAACCGAGAGCGTCACACAAACAAAATAGGCCCAAGTCCTGAGGCACGCCAGCGAAGCCCCGCATTGACCCGGGCACCTGAGGCAGGTCGCACACCCACACACCAGTAGCATGAAGCGCGCCATGCTCACACACGGTCGCCTTGAGCTCCTCACACCGGAGCGATTTTGTTAGCTACAAAAATGTCGTCAGAAAAGTCAAATCATTAGTTTAAAGGCTGCATGACTCTCTGCCTCCATCTTCCCCCGTCCATTCTCATCCCTCTATCATTACAATATTAATTATAATAATCATAATAAAATAATAATACTATTTTCAATAATAATAATAATAATAACATTAATAGAAATTATAATTATAATGATAATGGTATTATTTACAATGATAATAGCAGCAATAATAATAATATAAGAATGCTAATTATTTTATTGAAAATAATGATAATAAGATAATAATTATAATAATTAGTATAGTAATAATGATAATGATACCATTAATAATGATATTAGTGATAAAAATAATAACAAATAGTAATAATATCAATAAATAGAGCATAAAAGACTACGGAGTCAGTGAAACGCGGCAAGGCGTCACCGCAGAGTATTTCCCGCCAAACTTGCTTCTCGGTACCGACCTTCCCAGCCATCACTTATACACACTGCTACACGCTCTCCCACTGCTCTACTTATCATTGCTGTTGTTATTTTTATTGCTATTATTATATTATTTATTTATGAAATCTATTAACGATAATAAGATCCTAGCCCTTGTAAAACACTTGTAAAACACTTGTAAAACACACTCCTATGGTGCCTGCGTGGTTAAGGCCTTGCAACTCATCATCACACCACCAGCATAGCCAGTTGCGCGGCGATCAGCTGCACGCAACCGCTGTTTCAGTCAGCTGCACTTAGCGTTATGCTCCTTAAGAACAAGTTGGTAGCGGACATAAGAGAAATGTAATGTTATTTCTTCATATTCCTCTTCTTTCTCCTTGTGAATATTGTTTTTCTTCGTATTCCTTTCTTCTCCTTGCGACTAC
>JACEEZ010019039.1:88068-98068 GCA_016584305.1 Chionoecetes opilio | reverse complement strand
TGTGGAGATTTTAACCTACCTCGTATAAACTGGAATAATAATTTTACTGATAGTGAAGGTATGCTATTGTTTGATATGGTAAACGAAGTATATTTAAATCAGGTGGTCCGTGAGCCTACTAGGGATAATAGTATCCTAGATTTAGTTTTCATTACAGACATTGATCTGATTGATTACTGCGATATAGGTGAACACTTGGCAAACAGTGATCACAGGTTAACAGATGCGGCATAAATTGCAACGTAGACATCACAGAAAATCTGTTATTAGTTCCCAATTATAATACAGCAGATTTCACGAAGATCAGCAGGGTACTAAGTGAAGTTGATTGGATTGACCTACTAAATGGTAATAACGCCGAAAGTATGTGTAATCTATTCACAAATAAACTCCAATCGGTTGTTGAAAAATATGTTCCCATGGTAAGACCCCCCCCGTTCCCAGGCCCGCTGTCATCGTGGGGGGGATTCGGGCCCGGGGATTGGGGCCTGACGCCATGGAGACGACCTGGTCGCTCCCTTGGCGTTGGGCCCCTGTCCTCGGCCTGACTAACTTTGCCTGGCCTTTCCTGTCTTCCTCCTTTTTCACCTCCTTCCCTCTATCTCCTCTTGTACCTCCTAAGGCGTGAGAGCCGTGCTGATGGGATATGAGGCTGGCTTCGGGTCAGTCATGAACGGCCTCAGGGTGCTACGGGCACGGTATACCCTTGTAACTTTGCCCTTACCCCTCATGGGGGTTATGAGGAGCTGTCCGTTTTTTTCCCCCTTTTTTACTCCAGGCTCACCATGGCCAATGATGATTCTTTAACCATTATAGGGGCTTCAGGGCCGGCCCCTCTACCAAATGGCCCTACTGGTTTACCGACCCCTGCTCCTCTTTTGAATACGGCCTGGAATACTGCTATGCCCGTCCCCCAACCTCGACCCTCAGAGTCACTTAGTGCTCCTGAGCCCCCTAGCCAGATCGTGACTCCATCCTCAGCACCAGGCGACACTCCAGCCCACAAACCCTCTACCTCTTCCATACCTTCTCCATCCTTGCCTCCCTGCTCTACCCCTCCAGATCCTTCCCCTACCCTTCCCCCTCCCCAACCTTCTTTGTCCTCCTCCTCATCTTGTGTAGCTACTCTTGCGCCCTACAACCCTTCTCCCGCCGGGAGAACTACAGTCCGCCCGGTCTCCTCTTCCTCACGCCCACGCCCATCTACTTCTTTCCCTCACCCCTCCTTCGACACTCTTTTTGGTCCTGCAAAGTGGGACCGTTTCTTCATCTTCCCTAGCACCGCCCCTTACTCTGCTAACGCCCTACGTTTCACGGCATGCCTCCAACGGCAAGTTGGCAAGGTTGCTTTCCGTACCCGCCCCGACCGGTCCCGCCTGGTGACTGTTGACAGCGAGGCCCAAGCTCATGCACTGCTCAACCTTAAGGACCTCGACGGCAACCCATTCGACATCATGCCCGACATTGCTCTTAACACCTGCACTGGAACAGTTTCCATCCCCCCGCGTTCTTGCCCAGTCGATAACACCGAATGGTCTGAGTGCGCGGATGTCCTCCTCGACCTTTTAACAGAGGACTATGATGCCGTTGCAGTTTACTGCTACACTATCCTACCCCGGGGCCGCCGTAAGTCCCCTACCAACATTGCCAAAGTTACTTTCAAAAGGCAAGATCTCCCTGATAGCATTTATGTTGCCGGGGTCCACTACTCTGTTAAACCTTACCGCCCTACTCCACGCCAGTGCCAGTCCTGCTGGCGTTTTGGCTACCCTGCCAAGCACTGCCGATCCTCTGCCCGCTGTCCTCTTTGTGCTCAACCTGTCCATGCTCGTTCCACGTGTCCTGCAACGTCTCCCACTTGTGCGAACTGTAGTGGTTCCCACAACGTCTTCTACAGGGGTTGCCCTGTCTACCACTTCGAATCAGAAGTGGCATCCATCAGATTTAAGAAGGGCCTCACTTTATGGGAAGCCCGCCAGGAAGCTCGCCGCCTAGGCGTTTCGCCTACCCCCGTCTCCCGGCTTATTTCCAATCCCACTCTTCCGGATCCTCCTACTACAACCTCTCCTACCCTCTCTTTCCCTGTTCCTCCTCCTTCCACTACTCGTCCTTCGTTTGCTCCTCCTGCTGCCCCCTTTCTCTCTATAAGTAACCCCTTTACCGTCCTCAGCCCAGATACTCCGACCTCTACCCCTTCCTCAGTCCCCACACCCCTTCCTCAACGCACCCCTCGGCCTACTCTTACCAGACAACCTAAACGTCCTTCCCCTTCCTCCCCCCCGAAACCTTCCACTGTCTCTCCTCTTCTCAGTTCCTCACACCCCACTTTCTACGTCTCCTCCTACTAAGAAACCCTGTGTCTCCCAGGTCTCCCGTCCTGACTCTCCTGTTGAGACCATGGCTAGGATCGAGGAGTACCTCGCTCAGCCTCGAGACATGTCCCCTCTGCCCTCTTCACAAACCGCCTCATCATCCCCACCTTCATTCTCAATCCTCAAAGTCTCAGCTGAGATACATCCTATTCCATCCTCTCTTCCGCCTACCCCTCTTCCTCCTTCTGACTCCCAACTTCCCCCCTGTTCCCCCTGTTCCCTGCCTTCTCCATCATTCTCCCCACTGCACCCTTCACCCCTTCCCTCTGATCACCCTATGTCCTCTCCCTCTTCTTCTCCTACCTCTAACCGTCCCGCTGTTAAGTCTATTCTTAACTTACCCCTCCCTCCTGGGTGTACAAGGGACTCCCTTTTGTCTCAACAATCCCTATTCCTATCCCTGTCCCCTCGCCCCCCTGACCCTACTGACTGTACTTCACCTTCTACACTTGATCCCCCACCTGTTATCGCTGATTCTGCTAACCCCTCTACTGACGCTACCATTCCAACTATCATCACCCGCTAACCTCTACACACTGTCTGTTCTTCATTGGAACATTCACGACTTCCGATCCCACAGACAAGACCTTTGTCTCCTTCTTTCTTGTTATAAGCCTCAAGATATCTGCCTCGCAGTAACTTTCCTTACTCACCCCCCTGTCCCAATTCCGAATTTATGATCTCCTGCCCCCAACACATACACATCCTTCCTCTGATCTACTACTATAACGTTCCGTTCCTTTCCCCTTCCCTCACCGTTTCACTCTTTCTCTATAACCCCTTTCCTTCATTATGCTTTGCCATAGTGCCATATGACCTCCGATGTCTGGCACATTTTCCCTTTTTAGCATTAAATCAATCAATCCCATGGTAAGAAAACGTTTGCATAACATAAACAGACCCTGTTGGATGACTAATGAGATTCAACAAATCATCGGCAGAAAGCGCCACGCGTATAAAGTTTACAAACGATCAAATGCGGACTGCGATTATAGAGATTACAATGACGTAAAGCGTCGTTGCAAAGGATAAATTAAGTCTAAAAAGCGCGAGTATGAAGAAAAATTGCAAAGGAATCCAAATCAAACCCGAAAAGTTTTTTTCAATACGTTCGAAGTAAGAAAAATGTCAAAACATGTATTGGGCCAAAGAAAGATAAGAACAACATCTTGGTAAATGATAATAAGAATATGGCGTCCGTACTCAATGACTACTTTAATGCAGTTTTTATTAAAGAAGACGAAGCTCCATTAGCAGAACCAGTAAACATGTTTTCGGGACTCGAAAGTGATAGATTGGTAATAGGAGAGATAACAGTAGACGAAATATCAAAGCATTTGCAGAAACTTGACCCAGCAAAATCCGTGGGGGTTGACGAAATCTCGCCGAGATTACTTCGCGAATGTCATAGTCAACTTTCGCTCCAATTAAAGACTATTTTCAACAAATCGCTACGGGACAAAAATGTTCCTAGTATGTGGAAATTAGCTAATGTTACACCGATATTCAAGAAAGGGAGTAAGAGCCTCGCAAGTAATTAGTCTAACGTCTGTGATTGTTAAACTATTTGAGAAAATATTGCGGGATAAAATAGTGTCTTTTCTCGATGAAAATAACTCAATACTAAACTCCCAGCATGGATTTCGTAATAAGAGATCCTGCTTAACAAACCTACTCGATTTTTTCAATGTCATTTATTCAAACTGGGACGCTAAAATTCCATCGGATATAATATACCTTGATTTTCAGAAAGCCTTCGATACAGTTCCCCATAAACGACTTTTGACCAAGCCAAGGGCACATGGGTAGGAGAGCAGTTATGTACATGGATTGGCGATTGGCTTTCAAATCGTAAACAACGGGTAGTAATAAATGGCAGGGCATCTGATTGGTTAGATGTTACTAGTGGGGTGCCTCAGGGCTCGGTCCTGGGTCCTACTCTTTTCTGATATATATCTGATCTGGACTGCGGACTTGTCTCTAAAAATCGAAATTTGCAGATGACACCAAATTAGGCGGTAAAGCATATACTAGAGAAAACTGCGAACTCTTACAACGTGATCTCGACAAACTATCAGATTGGAGTGATAAATGGCTATTAAAATTCAATTTCGATGTATGTAAAGTAATGCATATAGGCAACGATAACCTCAAATATAACTATCAAATGCAAAATAAATCGTTAACTGAAAGACAGCAGGAAAAGGATTTAGGTGTCATCATCAGTAATGATCTTAAAACCAGTACGCATTGCCTAGCTGCCAGCAAAAAGGCGAATATGTAGTTGGGCTTCATTAAACGCAACTTTGAACATAAAACTCCAAAAGTAATGACACGATTATACACGTATTTGGTTAGGCCGCACTTAGAATATGCCGTTCAATTCTGGTCGCCTTGTTTCGTAAAAGATCAAGCCAGATTGGAGTCAGTGCAAAAAAGAGCAACCAAACAAATTCCATCTCTGCGAAACTCATCTTATGAAGAGAGACTGCGGAAACTTAATATGTTTTCCTTAAAGGATCGTAGAATCCGAGGAGACTTGATAGAAACCTTTAAGATCCTAAAAGGATTTGATGGCATTAATCAAGAGAACCTATTCTAACTTTCTCCTCAAGTGATAACAAGAAATAACGGTTTAAAACTAAACGGTCATCGTTGCATCACAGATCTCCGTAAATATTATTTCAAATGTTAGAGTTGTTGATCGATGGAACAAGTTACCAGCAAATGTTGTCGAAGCCAGCACAATAACTACATTTAAAACCCCTAAACTGCGGATACGTGTGGGACAATATCTCTGTGTACGCGGGACTTTTGCCAGAATTCTTATAGACGCTAAACAAACTTGAATGTGCAAATTGTGCATCAATGTATTCGCCATATATTTGTGCAACCGCTAAAAAAAATATTTTCTGCTAAAGTCTTGTGGTTATTCTATGATTGTACTTGCAAGATGAAGAGCGTTGAGGTTTATGGAATCCATGGTACAGCTCGTTCACAGAAAACAGGCCGCAAGGGTCTTCCTCTCTAATCTCTCTGCCCGCGATAGGGAGAGACCAGTCAGCACCTTCACCTTCCATGCTGGTCACTGGGTCACTGAGCCTATGTGTGACCCTTGGATCATTCTCTGGTAAAGTAGAGTTGCCAGATTTCACCGGCCGAAAAATTAGCCCACCTTTTTTAATTTGGCGGCCGCCCAATTGGGCATACTCGCGTTTTCTTAGTGAGTGCCCAAATGGGCATAGCCGCGCTTTATGGATTAAAATCAGACTTGACGCACACTGTAAAGTAAATGGGTATTGATAGTGCCCTGCGAATGCATATTATAGTCCCCCGGATCGATTAGTGATAGTGATAGTTGTAGTTTGTATATTTCATATCCTATCATTCCTCACTACGAAATGTCCATGTTCCTATCTTCTTTAGGGACATGGTATCATTTTCCAACTGTTTCTCTTACATGTAATTGATAGTTAGTAGCATGTGGTACAACAGATACCCTAGTTATGGTCCAATAGGTCTCCTGGTGTCTGTTACTCCTATGTATTCCTATGTTTCCTCCTCCTCCTCCTCCTCCTCCTCCTCCTCCTCCTCTCCCCCTCTCCTCCTCCTCCTCCTCCTCCTCCTCCTCCTCCTCCCCCCCTCCTCCTCCCCCCCCTCCTCCTCCTCCTCCTCCTTTGCTGGAAATTTGCTGATATCGAAATTTGCTGATGACACGAAAATCACAAACAAGCCTCTACAGAATCTCAGCGCCAACTCATACAAAACGACTTAAACACGCTAACAAATGGTCAAAAACATTTGGAAATGAATTTCAACCTTGACAAATGCCATGTACTACATATCGGTAATAACAACCTAATGAAAGTTACGTGATAACGATTTCCAGCTAACAAGTGTTGATAAAGAAAAGATTTAGGCGTTATAATCTCGAAAGATCTCAAACCGAATAACCAAACTATTAGAGGTGTAAAAACTGCAAATAAAATTTGGGTGGCTTTATTGGACAGAACTTTCAGTTTCAAATCTGAAAAAGTTATACTCACTCTTTTTAACTCGCTGTTCGCCCCATCTAGATACTGTGTGCAGTTCTGGTCACCTTATTATAAAAAAGGGACATAGATAAACTAGAAAAATACAGCGCAGAGTAACAAAATGATACCTAGATTGCGTAATAAATCGTACGAAAATCGCTCAAAGAACTTAACTTATTCCCACTAACAAAACGAAGGATAAGAGGTGGACCTCATCGAGTTTTTAAATCTTCAATGGATTTACGAACGTAGTCCCAGAAAATCTTTTCACGCTAGACCGGTCAAGCTCAACTAGAAACAACGGATTTAAAATAAGCAGGAAACGGTTTGTAACGAACGAAGCAAAGTTCTTCTTCACAAGCCGTGTTTGTAAACGTATGGAATGGGCTTCCTCAGACGTAGTAAACTCAAATACAATAGAATCTTTAAAAATCGCCTCGATAAATATTTCATATCAAATCCCCGGTTGTCACTGTTTATCTCGGAATAACTAAATTTATCTCGCGGGCCTCTGATACTTACTCTCATGCGAAATGATTGCGAGCGCGTCTACACAACCCCTCCCACACGTCTCAGGACAGCCCGAGTAAACGGTCACTACTACAACTTTTGACCTGTGACGGGCTGTGGTTCAGTAAGGGCCCTGTCAGTTAGTGACCACCATCGGGATTTATATACAGGGGTCACTGCTGCAGGGGGCATTGAAGTGCATGGCGTCCTACTTGAAAGTGCACTACCGCAGTGATTGTACGGAGCTGGGGCCTGATTGACTGCTGCTCCAAGAAAGCGCCAGGCAAGGCTGCCGCACCACCCTTGAACTTCCACACTGAGCCTACACCAACACTACATTAGACCTCATAACACACACAGATAGCCCCGAGTTAACGGTTACCACTACCTACTCCTCGACCTGTGACGGTTGTGGACCAGTAAGGGCCCTGTCAGTTTAGTGACCACCATCGGGATTTAAGGTACCAGGGGTCACTGCTGCAGGAGGCATTGAAGTGTACGGCGTCCTACATGGAAAGTACAACAATCCGCAGTGGATTGAACGGAGCTGGGCCTGATTGCTGCTGCCTCCAAGAAAAGCGCCAGCAAGGCTGCGCACCACCCTTGAACTCCACACTGTGTTCACACCATTAAAAACACGCAAACATGACCAATCTATCAAGCACTAAACCTACCCCCCCCAAACTAGTAGTAGTTAGCCATAGATTACAGCTTTTAACTTTCCTCACAAATTCCATGCAGTTTTTCTATACTGCATGGTATCACTTCATTTCCGGCCAAACTTCGGCTGGAGGGATGGGTGGGTGGGGAGGAGCCTTTACTTTCCTATCCTTTCTCTCTTATCATCTAGTTAGTGTAGTGCAGTTAAAGCAAACAGCCTTGTAAGGACCTATCCCGGGCTGTTTCTGTTTGTGTTTCCTTTGTAATCCTTTGTAATCCTCCTCAATCACTGTCAATATTCCAAGCCACTATACGTAGATGACAGCCACCACCACCACCACCGCCGCCTCTTTCACCCCCGACACTCCCGACACGCACTCACTCCCGACACGCACTCCCTCTCTCATCGTTGCCTCATTACCCGCATGGTTTATTCGGCTGTCTACGTTCGCCTGTCGCCTGCTCGCTAATGCCTCGCCGCCCACACGAAATATTACCAAAATTATAAACTTTGGAGCAAGTTTTGATGGAGGAGGTACGATGTCTACCTATTTATAGATACATGTTTTTTCTTTTCCCTTCTGCACTCTGTCTATGAGATTTCTGGTATTCGTTATACTTATGATTTATTTATAGTCCTTTGTTTGCTGTCCAAGATCACTAATCTTGTTTTTGCCGATGATGCAGTAATCTTTGCTGAGTCGCTGGAGGTCCTGTTGATGACTCTCGAGGCGCTGCACGAAGAGGCAAAGCCTTTGGGGCTTGAGGTCTCCTGGCTTAAGACCAAGGTTCAGGTGTTTGGAGGCTTACTAGATTGAACAGTACAGTCTGTTCATGCGGGACGGCAAGGACATTGAGATTTTGGAAAGTTTTACATACCTTGGTAGCGCAGTCCATAATGACGGCGGGTCACGTCAAGAAGTCTTACGGCGGATTGGCATAGCCCACGGTGTTATGGACTCGCTCAGCCGGGAGTATTTGGCGTTGTCGGTACCGTGCAGGAGGACAAAGATCCGGATCTTCAAGTCGCTTGTGATCCCTGTCTTACTCTATGGTTGTGAGACATGGACACTAAATAGCGACTTGAAGAAACGAATCGATGCCTTTGGTAATAAGTGTCTTCGCAGAATCATGGTGTATCGCTGGGATGATTACGTGTCAAATCAGCGATTACACCGTGAGACTGAATCGAGGATTATTACCTACATAGACCGTCAGCGCCAACTTCGGCTATATTGGCATGTGGCATGCTACCCTGAAACCAATCCTTCCCATCGGGTTGTATCTATAAGAGACAATCCGGCGTGGAGGAGGCCAAGGGGGGGGCCCACAAGGCTCGTGGCTGGGGCAAGTTGATGTTTCTTGTCGAGAGCTGCTTGGTATGGGAAAGGAGCCTACATGGGGACTCGCGCGTGATGACCACCGGGAGTGGCGTCGTAGGGTGGGCGAGTCGACGTGCCCCCTGGCGTATGCCCCCAATGATTGATTGATTATTTGTTTGGTGTGTTTATGTGGACGTATCACTTTTTTATGGGAAGATGGACAAACTAGTAATATAGTAGAAATAGTAGAAAAAATAAGTAATATAAAAGTTAAAATAGAAAAAATTGTTAAATAGTAAAAAATCGAAATAAATGTAATATAAAATTACAAAATAGTACACAATAGTAAAACATATTGGGGAGGTGGCAGCAGAGTGGTTAGCGTCACCCAATGGCGTTCTCGAAGACCCGAGTTCGATCCTGAGTCATCATCATCATTGGGGGCATACGGCGGGGGGCGCGTCGCCTCGCCCACCCTACGACGCCACTTCCAGGGGTCACCACGCGCGAGTCCCCATGCAGGCTCCCTTCCCATACCAAGCAACTCCCAACAGGAAGCATCAACTTGCCCCAGCCACGAACCTTGTGGGCGCCCCCTTGACCACGCTTCAGAAACAGTAAAACGATCCTGCCAATAGGAATCAAGTGAGGAAAATGAGTGAAGCGATAGAGGATAGAACGAAACATTGAAAAGAGTGGTGTGCTGAGAGACAGAGAGAGAGGAGAGAGAGAGAGAGAGAGAGAGAGAGAGAGAGAGAGAGAGAGAGAGAGAGAGAGAGAGAGAGAGAGAGAGAGAGAGAGAGAGAGAGAGAGAGGCTTTAGTTATATGTATGTTTAAAAAAAAAAAAAAAAAAAAAGAGAGAGAGGAGAAGAGAGAGGAGAGAGAGAGAGGAGAGAGAGGAGAGAGAGAGAGAGAGAGAGAGAGAGGAGAGAGAGAAGAGAGAAGAGAGAGAGAGAGAGAGAGAGAGAGAGAAAAGGGGAGAGGAGAGAAAAGAGAAGGGAGAAGGAGAGATAGAGAGAAAAGAGAGAGAGAGAGGGGAGAGAGAGAGAGGAGGAGAGAGAGAGAGAGAGAGAGGGAGAGAGAGAGAGAAGAGAGAGAGAG
>JACEEZ010019039.1:64821-87900 GCA_016584305.1 Chionoecetes opilio | reverse complement strand
AGAGACCTTTATTTAATGTGTTTTACTGTGTTTTATGTGATAATCTTATAGAAGAAACATTTCCGAAAATAACAGTCTATCCTTTATACATGTATAACATGATACACTGCGGGGTCATGCCTTCAGAACTTCCCCGGGTCTTGGGTGAACGAAGAGGCCTTGGCGCCAAGACGGCGCCCACAAATCGAGTTGTCGCTACTCTATATAATACAGGTACTCTAGCGGGGACAAGACTGAGCCCCGCTGGCGGGAGACTCCACGCTTCCAACGGGATGTCCTCGCAACACATAAACTGTTCCTTTAAACTCCAACAATAAGTGAATAAATTACATCATCAATCGGGAAAATTACCCTTTTGATGATGATATTTATTTAGTTAACGCTAATCTATGCATGGTTCTAATTCATATATCAGAAAACTAAATATATCAATGGAAAGCTAATGAAATTGCGCTTCTATTGATATGTTTCATGGTAAATGTTGACTCGCAAAGTTTTAAATGGCGATGAGTTGAAGTGAATATTCTTTGGTCATATGCAGCAAGTGAATGGGCCAACAGGCTGGTACAACCCCTGCCGCACGGCGGTGCCACCGTCGGCGGATAACAGAAGTTGCATTGGAGGGACCGCGAGCAGGGGCGTATTTATGATCTTGAAACATTAGGGGCTTAGCCCAGCCAAGAGATCTTAAAATTTTTACAGGATAATTTTCAATTTATTTATGAGTATAATGACTATAAGATGTGAGACACTGTGCTCTACCAAAAGGCTCCGGTAATTTGCTTAGGATAACTTTCGCAACATGAAATTAAAATAAAATTAAGACAATCTGAGTTGAGGTTCAACTTCGATATTATTTTTATTTCCATCAGCAGGAGTAAAACCCTAAGAAAAAGACCTCGAGCTTTGGCGTGATGGAGCAGTCCTATAGATTGTATATTCCCAATGCTTTGTTCAGTACATACTTAAATCTGACCAACCTCGGTCTTATAAATACTTTTTTTTATGTTTACATCACAAAGGACTGGCCAAGGACACACAAAAATGCATTCGGAAAAAAATGCACTTCTGATAACTCTGTGTGTTGTCCATCTGATATTCTCTTCTTCACCTCTCCAAAAGGTGTTTTGGTGTTCCTCTGTCATGCACTCCTCATCTCCTCTGTTCTCTCCACCTCTCTCATGTCCTGCTCATAAAAAGGATGCCATCAGCATACGCTAAGTAACATCTAACCAAATATCTTGTTTTTTTACTATAATTTGATGTTGTCCCCAGTCAGAGCTTATCTTAGTTTTGTGAGAAAAATACAAAAAACATAAAAAAAAAAAAGGTATTTGAGATCCGGGGCTATTCATAAAACATTGGGGGCTACACAACCCAATGCCCAGGGCCCATACTTATAGAGATTTAGGATTCGTCCTAGGATTCGTCCTAACCCTGCGTCCTAAGGTTCGAGGAAAGTCTAAGACGCGTCCTAAGACGGCGGCTTAGGACGAAGCGCTGAGCGCTATATTTAGCAAGAGTCCAATTTGGATTTCATGAAATATCACTACTAAGAGTCATCAGAAAGGTATAAAAATATCGAAAAACACAAGATTAATATTTCTATGATAATTGCTGAAGACTACAACGAATGAATGCATCTATAAGAATAATTGTACCAGATATGCAACGTTTCCGTTCAAAAGGACACAAGCATTGACATTGGCTTAGCTCTATAACGAGGAAAGATAATTGGTTTCAGGACGGACTGGACGAGACTTTCATCCTGGCCAGCTCTTTCAAGCAAGGAAAATGTCCTAGGTCGGCGAGGGGAATTTTCCTGCCATTCCATTTTTTTTTTCCCCTTCCATGCGAGATGATACGTTCAAGGACTACCGGTTTTAAGGACGAGGAATTCGCGGTCGTTTTCAAAGACAACCGACTATTTTTTCCGGGACCTAAAATAGGTGCTTTTTTCTAATGGAGAAGGGTTATAATGGACGAGAGTTTCTCGGTCGTTTTTCAGAGGACACCGACTATTTTTTTGCCTAACAATAGGTGTTTGTTCTAATTGAAGTTTATTTTGCGACAAACCCATAAAAAAAAGATAAAAAAAATATACTTTGGGGTAAGTAGTATGTTTCATTGTTTTCATATTTTTTTTTTATTTTTTTTTGCGCAAAGAAAACTATCTCATTGAGGCAAGCACCTATTGAGGCCAAAGAAAAAATAGTCGGTGTCTCTGTAAGCGACCGCCGAAACTCTCGTCCATTATTACCGGAGATATGTTATTTGCGCAAACCCACAGTTAAAAAAAAAAAAAAATCATCACCGAATTTTATGGACATTCCATTAAAAAAACCACTTATCTCCATCAGAAAAAGCACTAAAACCTGGCCGGGAAAGATTTGTCAGTAGTCTTATAGGTTTTAATGAAAAACCATAATGTTAGGTTAGAATACTTTGTGGTTAAGGTTAGGGGTAAATCTAAGAACAAAGGCTCCACCCTCTATTTCTTCTTCTTATAGCCAACAAGCTGGGACATGGTGGGAAACCGGGTTTTTGGGTGGGGGAGCACAACATAAGGGAAATATGGCCCCCCACAAAAAATCCCCTAAACTAGGATATTCCCTGTGCTCATGAACTTTATAGGGAGAAATATTACCCCGATTAATCTATTGTAATGGGAAATTTCCCTAGTTTATGGGATTTTTGTGGGGAGCCATATTTCCCTTATGAGTGTGCTCCTTTTGTGGGGGTAGCAAAACATATAAGGGAAATATATCCCCGATAAAGTCCATGAACTAGGAAAATTTCACTGTTTAAGGATTTTTTTTGTGGGGTGCCATATTCCCTATGTGTTGTGCTACCCCACCCAAAAAACCCCGGTTTCTACCATGTCCCCAAGCTTGTTGGCCATAAGAAGAAGATAGAGATTGAGCCGTTATTTAAAAGCTGACAAAACTCTACAGACCTAACCTAGCACCCCTCTTTTCGAGCCCTTGTGCTGTGCACTAAATACTAACCTGAACTGCCCTAACCTAACTAAAGGCCGTGTTACACAGACACTTTTTCCGGCATCTTTATGTTTTTTTTAGTATTTTGCTACAAAAGTGCCGTATGGTGGCAAAAATATGGCGTTCGTCAAACGGCGTTTCGGCTACGAGCATCTTTACTGGCATCTTCCGGGACCGCAACCAAAAACTAAATAATATAACATTAGGGATCGCAGAAATTTAATATCGGAAATGTAGGCAAAGTAAGGATCGGCACTCATTAAAATATAACAGATTCTTAAAGAAGTAAGTATAATCGTAGAGCCAACATTTGTGGTCAGCTAGCGTGGAGACCTGTTTTTAAGATTTCCCAGGTTAGTTTTGGTTTCATCAAACCTAAACGGTTAGGTTAGTTCATTAACAACCTATACGACCCTGACTAATTCTCCGGCCAAGTTTAAGTGCTTTTTCTGATGGAGATACAGTGTTTTAATGGAAACGGTACCATAAAAGGTCGTGATGATTTTTTTTTTTTTTTAACGTTTGGTTGCGCAAAATAAAACTATCTCCATTGAAAATGCACCTATTGAAGACCAGGAAAAAATAGTCGTGTCTCTGAAAACGGACCGCGAAGTCATCGATCCATTATACCAATTTGCGGAGTTAGTTACGTATTTAGTTTAGGTAGGTTAGATTTAGGTTATGGTAAGGTTTGGTTCAGGGTTATGTTAAGCTTAGGGTAGATTGGATTAGGTTATGTGTGAGTTATTTAGGATAAAAAAAAAACTAATTTGATGGTGCGCGATGTCCGGGTGGTTGGCACCGCCCAACTCCTGCGGATATTTACCGTTTGGTTTCAGGTCATCCTCGAGCCTGAAATTCTAACCTGTTTCATAGTGTAGATTTTCTTCATCTGAGTCTTTAAACCCAATTTTCCCATGGCGCAATTGAATAATAATGCTGATACATATACTACTAGAATCTAGTTCTTTCAACCAAAAACTGTTAAGTTTGTTAGAGGTGGGGTTTGGTATATAAAGATGATATCAAGAACAAATATGAAAATTATCAAGACTACGGCAGGGGAAGAGAAATAGAGTTATATGGATATGTTCCATGGCTAATAAATCACGACTTATTCAATTTGTTTTTTAAAAATTATTTTTAGGAGCCTACTCTAAATCGCTTTATTCTCAACAGATACCCATTCTCATCAACAGTTTGGTGGGGATGCACTCAATCTGTATCATGATACAGATATCAAGGCAGGAGGAAGCATGACCACCTCAGAGGAATAATAACCCACTCGGTGACTTGAGTCATGCAATGATCGCGTATTTTTTATCAGTCGTGCTTTATATTACAATCTAACACTAGTCTGTCACATATTATAATCCCTTCTGGTCCAAGCGGTATCGCTTGATTAGTTATGTATGAAACAAGTTGCTCAGTACATCTATCCTGTCACGAAAAGTTCTAGGAGTGTGGAGCACTCCATTGTTTACGTCTAAGGACGAGTCTTAGCCGCCGCCCTGCCCGCTAGGACACTCACACCCTGTTCATAGCCCACAACATCCGAAATTAGGACGTGTCTAGCGATTTAGGATGCGACGAAATGATTTAGGCGCCGGCCGCATATTTAAGATTCGAGCGAGTCTAAGACGTGTGAATCCTAAATCTCTATAAGTATGGGCCCAGGCCCACAGTCCCCAGGGCCCATTACTTATAAAGATTTAGGATTCGTCTTAGACTCGCTCGAGTCTTAATTATGCGGCCGGCGTTCTAAATCATTTCGAGCGATCCTAAATCGCCTTATACTCTAAGACTTCGTCCTAATTTCGAGTTTTGGCTAGGAACAGGGGTGAGGTTGTCCTAGGCGAGCAGGCGGCGACTAAGGACTGTACTAAGACGGAAAACATGGAGTGCTCCACCCACTCCTGAGAACTTTTCGTGACAGGATAGGATAGATTGTAGTACTGGACGAAATTGTGATACATAACTAATCAAGCGGATACCGCTTGGACCAAGAAGGGATTATATTATCTGTGGACACCACTAGTGGGAGATGTAATATAAAGCAACACGAAAAAAAATACGGCGATCAGGCATGACTCAAGTCACGAGTGTGTTATTATTCACTCTGAGGGTGGTCGTTCCTCCTGGCCTTGATATCATGATCGTGATACAGATGAAGTGCATCCCCACCAAACTGTGAATGAAGAATGTATCCTGTTGAGAATAAAGGCGAGTTAGAGTAGGCTCACCCATAAATAAAAATTAAGAAATTGAAAAGTCGTGCGTGATTATTAAGCCATGGAACAATATCCATATGAACTCTATTTCGCTTCCACTGCAGTAGCTTGATAATTTTCTTATTTGTTCTTGATAGCATCTGTTAATACCAAAACTCCAACCTCTAACCAACTTAACAGTTTTGGTTGACAAGAACTAGATTCTAGGTAGTATATGTATCAGCATTATTATTCAAGTGCGACATGGGAAATTGGGTTTAAAAAACTCCAAAATGAAGAAATCTACCACTATGAAACAAGTTAGAGATTGTCAGGTCGAGGATGACCTTAAACCAAACGGTAAATATTCCGCAGGAGTTGGCGGTGCCAACCACCCGACATCGGCACCATCAAAATTAGTTTTTTTTTAACCTAAATAGTCAACATAATCCTATCCAAATCTACCCTAAAGAAGTACATAACATAAACCAAACCTAACATAACCTAAATATAACCGAACCTAAACCAAACGTAACCTAACTCAGCAATTTGGTAATAATGGACCGATGACTTCACGGTCGTTTTCAGCGACAACGGACTAATTTTCCCTGCGTCTTCAATTGGTGCATTTTTCTAATGGAGATTAGTTTGATTTTTGCGCAAACCAAAGTAAAAAAAAAAAAAAAAAAATAATCACCGAATTTTATGGTACCGTTTCCATTAAAACACTGTATCTCCATCAGAAAAAGCATTAAAACTTGGCCGGGAGAAAATTAGTTCAGGGTCTCATAGGTCTTAATGAAAACCTAACCTAACCTTTTAGGGGTTTTAATGGAAACCAAAACTACCTGGAAAATCTTAAAAATTAGTTCTCCACGCTAAGCTGACACAAATGTGGCTTAGAATTTATACTTACTGTCTTTAAGACATCTGTTTATATTGTAATGAGTGCCGATCCTTACTTTGTCTACATGGCCGCTATTAAATTCTGCATCCATAATGTTATATTATTTAGTTTTTTTGGGTTGGGTTTGGCGGGTCCCGGAAGCTGCCAGTAGAAGATGCTCGTAGCCGAAACGTCCCGTTGTGACGAACGCGCATATTTTGCCACCACTAAGGGCATCTTTTGGTAGCAAAATACCAAAAGATGCCAGAAAAAAGTGTCGGTGTAACCTGCCTTAGGTAGGTTAGGGCAGGTCAGGTTAGGTTAGGTGTGCACAGCACAAAAGGGGCTCGAATAGGGGTGGTTGCTAGGTTAGGTCTGTAGAGTTTGTCATCTTTAGCTAAAGGTCAATCTCTATCTTCTTCTTATGGACAACAAAGCTTGGGGACATGGTGGAAACGGGTTCTTTGGGTGGGGGAGCAAACAAATAAGGGAAATATGGCCCCCCACCAAAAAAAGCCATAAACTAGGGAAATTTCCTAGTTATGACTTTATCGGCGGAATATTTACCTTATATGTGTTGCTCCCCCACAAAAAGGGAGCACACTTCATAAGGGAAATCTGGCTCCCACAAAAAAATCCTAAACTAGGGAAATTTCCCTAGTACATAGACTAATCGGGGTATATTTCCCCGATAAAGTCACGAACTAGGGAATACCCCCTAGTTTTAGGGATTTATTGTGTTGGGCTATATTTCCCTTAGTGTGTGCTTACCCCACCCCAAAAATCCGGTTTCCCACATGCCCCCAAGCTTGTTGGCTATAAGAATGGTAGTAGAGGGTGGAGCCTTTTGGTTTCTTAAGATTTACCCCTTAAAACTTAACCACAAAGATATATCTAACCTAACATGATAGATAGCTTTCAGTAAACCTATAAGAATCGTACAAATTTTCCCGGCCAAGTTTAGTGCTTTTTTTGATGGAGATAGTGTTTTTAATGGAAATGGTACCGAATATACGGGATAATTTTTTTTTTTTTTCAACGGGTTTGCGCAAAATAAAAATTATCTCCGGTAATAATGGGCGAGGTTTTTCCTTTTCTCCACGGTTCGTTTAAACAGAGACACCGAATGATTTTTTCTGGCCTACAATAGGTGCTGCTCTAATGGAGATAGTTTTATTTTGCGCAAAAAAAAAAAAAAAAAACAAATAATGAAAAAAAAATGAAAAACTAAACTAACTGTAAGGTTTTAATGAACCTAACTACTGTAAGGGTTTTCAATGAAACGACTAACTGAAGTGTTTTAATGAAAACCTAACATAACTGTAAGGGTTTAATGAAACATAACCTAACTGTAAGGTTTTAATGAAACCTAACATAACTCGTAAGGGTTTTAATGAAACAGACCTTAACTGTTCCCAAGGGTTTTAATTTAACCCTAACCTAACTGTAAGGGTTTAAATGTAAACTAACTAACTGTACAGGGTTTGAATGAACCTACATAAACTGTAAGGGTTTAATGAAACCTAACCTAACTGTAAGGTTTAATGAAAAACTAACCTAACCATATAGGTTTGTAATGAACTTTAACCTAACCTAACCACAAAAAGTATACATTTTTTTTATTTTTTTTTATGGGTTTGCGCAAAATAAAACTCTTCATTGAAACAAGCACCTATTGTAGGCCAAGAAAAAATAGTCGGTGTCTCTGAAAACGACCGCGAAAACTCTTGTCCATTATAACCCCTATCTCCATTAGAAAACCCACCTATTGTAGGCCCAGGAAAAAATAGTCGGTGTCTTTGAAAACGACCGCGAAGTCCTGTCCATTATAACCGTAGTCCATGACGTATCTCTCGCTATGGAAGGGGCGCGGCGATCATGGGGTTTTGCCGAGGCCTGTCAGGCATCTGCCTCCCTCTTCGCAGATCATCTCGGCATGGAAAAATTCCCCTCGCAGGACATAGGACATTTTTCCTTGCTTGAAAGAGCTGGCCAAGGATGAAGTCTTGTCCTGAAAAAATTTATCTTTTCTCGTCGATAGAGCGAAGACAATGTCAAGTTTGTGTCTTTTGAACGGAACGTTGCATATCTGGTACAATTATTCTTATATATGAATTCATTCGTTGTAGTCTTCAGCAATTATCATAGAAATTTTAAAATCGTGTGTTTTTCGATATTTTTATACCTTTTGAGGACTCTTAGTAGTGATATTTCATGAAATCCAAATTGGACTCTTGCTAAATGTAGCGCTCAGCGTTTCCCCAGCAAACATGGGCTATGCGGGCCTGTGGTCGGCTTGTGCCGGGTACGTATCGGCACCGGCGGCAGGGCGACTGGTTTCGGCAAATCGGCTGAAGCCGATGTCGGCCCTGCAGCGGGAACTGTATATCGGACCAAATTTTATTGATAAATCGTACAGGCCCAACACAGTCTTCCTGACTCGCCCAAGAATAATATAGTAAGTGGATGTGACATGAAGGGCCCGGGGCCGAAGGACTTAAGTAGGGTGAAAAGCTCGGATTAAGGATAATTGTTGATTATTAGGTGGCTGAATCGTACCCAAGGCAGTTAGCGGGTTGGCCACTCGCGCCCGTTGTCTCGTAGCCAATATTCAAAATTATTTACCAGTGGAAGTGAAGGGCCCGCGGCGCTACATTTACTGCTTTCACAGGCCCTCAGGTGAGGATCGACTTCATCTACTCCACAAAGACTTATAAGGTACGTAGGAAAGGGTGATGACATCTTAGAGATGATAAATGCTCAAATATACAGACAAGAGACAAGAGTTATAACAACAAGCCTCAGGCTAGAGCAAACGGAACGGAGCTGCTATTTTGTTTTGTTTTCACAGTTTAAATTAGTACATGGTAAAATTCTAGAGTCCTTTCCCGCCCTTATTAGTGCTTTTTTTTCCTTCAGACCTTAACAGATCATTTCAGATACCTCTAACACGTAAATATAAGTGGGGTGAGATGCCACCTTCAACCCCCTGCCCCCTCTAAATGACCCATCCTCTGGATCCCCAAAATAATATTACTAATCTAACCTCACTATAACTACCAAACCTTACCAATAACCTCCTAGCGAGACTTAATTGCGGGAAACTAGAATTTTACCAGTTAGTTGGGTTTATATTGAGGTAAGGTTATTAATACTTTGTTTGGGCCTTCTAGGAGGCTATTAGTGAAGTTAGGCTTGGTTATAGTGAGGTTAAGTTAGGTTATAGTGAGGTTAGAATAGCAATATTTACCATAGTATATTTTGAGGGTTCAGGGGAGTCGTTTAGGGGGGGAGGGAGGGTGAAGGGGCAGCTCCCCCCCACTATATAATTACGTGTTAGAGAAAATCACAAGTGATCTGTGAAGGTCTGGAGGAAAACCCCCCGCT
This sequence comes from Chionoecetes opilio, assembly GCA_016584305.1. Classification (NCBI taxonomy): domain Eukaryota; kingdom Metazoa; phylum Arthropoda; class Malacostraca; order Decapoda; family Majidae; genus Chionoecetes; species Chionoecetes opilio. The sequence goes on along the minus strand of JACEEZ010019039.1, from coordinate 78,418 downwards.
AATAAGGGCGGGAAAGGACTCTAGAATTGTACCGCTTCAGGGAGTTAAGTAATAAGGCTTGTACGTGGGAAGATGTTTACTTGGTGATTGGGGTTTTACTGTAATGCAGTTTAAAGCATTACAAGGCACGAGTTATAACCGTCCTCAAGTTATAGAACTGACATTTGCAGTATTTCTAATCCCTATAACCCGACGGAAATGAGATATAACACATGGGGGTCTAGAGGGGCGAAATCCCCCCTCCCCCCCAGCGAGGTTATAATAGGATAAGTAATCAGTGCCCAGGCTAGGTTAGTTAACTAGTGGGGGTGGGGGCGGGATGGGCACAGCCCCCCCGTTAGTCAAGGGAATTTTGGTCAATAGAGGACTAAAAATGCAGTTTTACTGGTAATTGGATGAATGGTGTCTGATGTAGCCTTTGGTACAGCAGTACTGACCCCACTATATACTGGGCTGATATTTAGAACATGACTGTGTCTGGATTCAAGTATTTTCCCCTTTCTACTGTTTTCTATAGGTGAGAAAAGAGTGTTAAAGTAACAATGAAAAGTTGTGCAAACAAATTTTTTCTTAGACTAGGTTAGTTTAAGGGCAAGACTATGTTAGGTTAGTTTAAGGGCAAGGCTAAGTTAGGTTAGATTAAGTTAGTTTAATGGTTTGAATAGGTAATTATTTGATACTTTTACAAATGGAGTGTTTTTTCCAGTCAAAACGTCTAAAAAGTGTATTTTTAGAAATGTTGTCACAACTTTTAACTGTCATCTTCATTTAAAGAAGCAACACCTGCCTCGGTTCTACTGCAGTTTAATACATTACAAGGCACGTAGTTATAACCGTCTTCAACTTGTAAATCTCACCATTAGCAGCATTTCTAAGATATTTTGGTACTTTCAACCATTAATTGAGTATGTGGATAAAATTGTTCTATTCCCTTTTTATTCTGATGTGTTAAGAATGATGGTCCTTTTAAAAATTGTCGGAAATGCCTCATTTTGCAGTTATCTCCCCATTACTCCTGCTTCAGGTTAGGCTACTCAGCCAATGTCCTGGTTAGGTTAGTGGCTATTATTTTACACACTCTGTGCCTGATCTCAATTCTAGGTAAAGATGCATTGCGTATGGATTTGGTAGAGTGTAAATTTTAGTTTATGCGACTTCCCGAAAGTGCAGAAATAGGTGTAGGAAAAAAATGATAAATGTCGTAAATGACCAAAGTTTAGGATACTATAAGGATTACTAAATAACATTTCTCTCTCAATTTCACAGGATTTGTACAATGCAACTAGTTTAAGTAATCATTAAATAGTTTAGACAGCTTTTCATCCATTATGATTTGCACCAACATTCTTTGTATTGTGGTCTATCTATTATATGGTCTTTGTATTGGGGGTCAGTGGCGTACCCCGAAAATTGAAGGGGGGGGGGCAATATATATATTAATATATATAAAATATATATAATATATATATATATATATATATATATATATATATTATTATATATATATTAAAATATATATTATATATATATTGATGCTATCTATATATTTATTGGTTATATTTTTTTCTTTGTAAAGGGGGGACGGGGGCCATGGCCGCATGGCCTCCCCCCTCGGTACGCCACTGATTGTGGTCTATATTGTATTGTAAGGTGTAATTGAGGTGATTGCAGGTTGAACAATCTCTATTGTGAAGATTATTGGCCGATAGAACAAATACGATATCTGCAAAGAGTTATGTAAACTTATGACAGTGTATCGGATCATGAAAATCTAATCTTAGTTTTCTTTTTCAGAGCAACTTGTGATCAAAGCCTTTTAGGTGGTGAAGAAGGCACCAGCATGTGAGCATGGCACATATGGTCTTTATCCCAAGATGTTTGTATCTTTAATGAAACAGAAGAGGACACCAGTGGCCTGCTGTACAGGACCTGTACACCAGTACTGGCCCTGCACATCTGACAGATGGTGGGAATTCTATTATTTATCCGATTTGCTATGGGTTGAGACTTAACACCTCTGGGCAGAGATGCTCGAAAGAGTTACGGGCCCGTAAGTACTCCCCTAAGGGACTTTTACCTCGTAGCGCCTCTAAGGGAGATGCTCAAACCATTTCTTCACTTGCTACGGGACCGCGAGGCTAAGGGTGGTCGGGAGCACCCTTAACTCCCTAAGGGAGTGAAATTTGAAGCGGCTAGACGTCAACAAACAATAAATTACAAGTTGTATCACTATACTTTATGTTTATTGTGTATTATAGAGCCATTTCATGCTTGCCTGTTTGAAATGTGATGTGTTTATTGCTTCATTGACTCCATATATATCATATTTAACATACAATACCTATAGTACTTGAAATAAATTCATATCAGGGCAAACCTATATATTAAATATATATATCGGTCGACTTCTTGAATCAAAACGTATAGTTCATCATACAAGTTTGGCCGCTATAATGATCCGGTGGTGGTGGTGATATCAAATGTCTGACGTACTAGTACACACGCACGTATACACACAAGCAAGGATATAATAAAGTTATACTATCCTTGCACACAATTGTCACGTGTGTCACAGTGAGGTGTTAGACCCCCCGTGTGTCTTGTCTGACCTAAAGAGCGAACGCGCAGTTCTCGTCCACTATAACAGAGTACCGCCAGGGCCACGGATACGGCATACGTACGTCGCTGGCCAGCAGTGGTCTATAGATACTAATTTCGGGCACGCTAGACTCGAACCTATGATCAGCGCATCAAGGTATACCCTGGGTACGTCTCTGTAGTAATCAGTGGGAGAATATTACGCTGAAAGGCTAATGTGGCAGCTATGTATTATCGTAACATTCTGGCGATAGTGAGCTAAAATCGGCCCTATTTCGGAAATCAGCCAATCTTAGCTCAACACCGGCAAACATAGTTTTTAGGTTTAGGTTAAGTTATATTTAGGTCTGGTTTAGGTTAGGTAAGGTTTATGATAGGTTTGTGTTAAGTTTTGTAGAGTTATTTAGGTTAAATAAGCGTCCGCGGGACGATTTACGAAAGAGGCCGATTTTAGCATAACAGCGGCATTTGAAGTCTCTTTAAATTTATTTATCGGGCTCCCTGACAGCTGAGAGCATGATGATTGGCTAGATAAAGCCGCGTCATGAAGGGCGCTGCTCTGTGATTGGTTAGCAGAATTTTCCCACACATATCCCTAGAATATCCCTATATTCCCCACCCAGAGGCCACCGATAACCGTACGGGAGTGACGGCTCGGTACGAGCATCTCCCTCAGCCCACCCTCGTAAGGTTATTGTAGCCATACACTCGTAAGTTGTCCCTTACGAGGGATTTTCGAGCATCCCTGCCCTGGTCGTATATGTTTTCATTGGTTTAAGTAAACCTGATAATTTTCCGATACATTTCGGTTATCTTTTTTCCTTAACCTAACCTAACCTAATTTACAGAGATTGATAGACTTTCAGGCTAAATTTTCCTTCTTCCTTCTGTTTAACGTCAGATTTTCCCATAATGTCTTATGAAGTTAGACAATCGATGATACTTATCCAATTTTATTCTCGGCGTTCATCATTTAGATTTGCAGCATCTCAATATTCATGACTTGTCACATATAGTACATAGTAGCTACATGAATAGTGCGTGAGCTATAGCACAGATGTAAAATATATATATATATATATATATATATATATATATATATATATATATATATATATATATATATATATATATTATATATATATATATATATATATATATATATATATATATAATTTATTTATCTATTTAATTATTTATTTATTCATTCATGTATTTGTTTATTTATTTCGTTATTTGTCTGTTCATTAATAGAAATTTTCCCACATTGTCTGGACTTTTTTTCCACTTTTGTAACAATACAGTGATTAATTCTTATGAAAATTATATTTATATACACAATTACTGTTGTTTCATTTACAGTATTTATACTTGTAGCAGCCTGATGGTGTATTAGGCACACATTGTGAATTGAATGCTGACTGCCAGTGCCGGGACTGCCTCAACCACAGGCAAGACTGGTATACTGCAGCCGAAACTGATGATTATGGCTTGATTTGAAATAATAGTGATAATTTTTATTCTTTGTTGCACTATATTGGTCCTTAGCTCATACTGTAAGAGTTGAGAACCCATTCAATCCTGGCAACACGTTATTCCATTCACAAACCTGTGTTCATTTAAAAGTGGGTTGGTGTAGCGCGCCGACTAGCTGCCCTGCCCGGATAGCTACCCTGCCACGACTACGCACACGCTGCAGATGACGTCACACAGGAAAACATTGGCCACGCCTGCAGGACCAGAACATTATCATCAGATTCGCTTATTTAACCTAAATAAGTCTACAAAACTTAACCCAAACCTATCTTAAACCTAACCAAACCTAAATCAAATCTAAACCAAGCCTTAACTTAACCTAATCAAACTTAAGTAACCTAATATACCTTTCTATTATCATATAAAAATAAATGTTTAAATTTTGGTTAAGTTAAGGTTTGGTTTAGGTTTGATTTAGGTTTGGTTAAATTTTGGATAGGTTTGGAGTTAAGTTTTGTAGACATATATATATTTAGGTTAAATAAGCGAATCTGACGATAATGTTCTGGTCCAGGAGGCGTGGCCAATGTTTTCCTGTGTGACGTCATCTGCCGTACGTGCGTAGTCGTGGCAGGGTAGCTATCCGGGCGGGGTAGCTAATCGGCGTGCTACATCGGCATTAGGAACGGTAAAACGATTCAACTGCTTTGTCGGCCTGCTTGTGGCACTATTCAGCTGCTATATTGGCCCACTTGTGGCACTATTCAAATGCTAAGTCGGTCTGCTTGTGGCAGTATTCAAATGCTAAGTCGGCCTGCTTGTGGCACTATTTGGATGCTAAATCGGCCTGCTTGTGGCACGATTCAGTTGCTGTATAGGCCCTCTTATGGCACTATTTGGATGCTAAATTGGCCTGCTTGTGGCACGATTCAGTTGCTGTGTAGGCCCTCTTATGGCACTATTTGGATGCTAAATCGGCCTGCTTGTGGCACGATACAGTTGCTGTGTTGGCCCGCTTATGGCACGATTTAGATGCTATGTCGGCCCGTTTGTGGCTCAGTAGTGGCAATATTTTGGTTACGGATTGCCGACACAGATCTGACACAGAAACGTAACGTAACCGACACAGGCCCGGGGTGCAAACATGAACGCACAAGTTGTCGGTCCGCAGCCAGGCCGATAACTTCATTACGGTTTGCCGACTCAATGCCAATATGTCGTTTGTGATTTACCAACACTGATTTGATGCCGGCCCGTAATGACAATGTTTGCTGGGTTCGTCATAAGCCGCCGTCTTAGGACGCGTCTTAGACTTTCCTCGAACCTTAGGACGCAGGGTTAGGACGAATCCTAGGACGAATCCTAAATCTTTATAAGTATGGGCCCAGGCTCTATAGTCTATATAGTCTATGGTCTATAGTCTATAGCCCCCAATGCCCAGGCCTAACTGCACCCCTGCCCGCGAGTGTGTACCTTGTTGTAGCGTGTCTTTGGTGCAAGTGCGGTCCATACAAACACTGGATCGGACCGGATCGGACCGGATCTGAGCAGTAAACACCGGCGAATAAAGGGCCAAAGGGGTTTTAATAGTGTCTAAAAGGAGGATATATACATGACATTAGGCGTAGTTGTATCATAGTTTATCAAATATCGATATTAAGAGATAACTTGTAACACGGGCATTTTATATTGAACAGCGATCTGTGTCATTTTGTCTTCGGTTATAATGGACGAGAGTTTCGCGGTCGTTTTCAGAGAAACCAACTATTTTTTCTTGGCCTACAATAGGTGCTTGTTCTAATGGAGATAGTTTTATTTTGCGCAAAAAAAACAAAAAAAAAATGTATATTTTGTGGTTAAGGTTAGGTTAGGTTTCATTAAAACCTGTAAGGTTAGGTTAGGTTTCATTAAAACCTTTAAGGTTAGGTTAGGTTTCATTAAAACCTGTAAGGTTAGGTTAGGTTTCATTAAAACCTTTAAGGTTAGGTTAGGTTTCATTACAACCTTTAAGGTTAGGTTAGGTTTCATTAAAACCTTTAAGGTTAGGTTAGGTTTCATTAAAACCTGTAAGGTTAGGCTAGGTTTCATTAAAACCTTTAAGGTTAGGTTAGGTTTCATTAAAACCTGTAGGGTTAGGTTAGGTTTCATTAAAACCATTAAGGTTAGGTTAGATTTCATTAAAACCTTCAAGGTTAGGTTAGGTTTCATTAAAACCTGTAAGGTTAGGTTAGGTTTCATTAAAATCTGTAAGGTTAGGTTAGGTTTCATTAAAACCTGTAAGGTTAGGTTAGGTTTCATTAAAACCTGTAAGGTTAGGTTAGGTTTCATTAAAACCTGTAAGGTTAGGTTAGGTTTCATTAAAACCTGTAAGGTTAGGTTAGGTTTCATTAAAACCTGTAAGGTTAGGTTAGGTTTCATTAAAACCTTTAAGGTTAGGTTAGGTTTCATTAAAACCTGTAAGGTTAGGTTAGGTTTCATTAAAACCTGTAAGGTTAGGTTAGGTTTCATTAAAACCTGTAAGGTTAGGTTAGGTTTCATTAAAACCTATAAGGTTAGGTTAGGTTTCATTTTTTTTTTTTTTTTTTTTTTTTTTTTTTTTTGTGGTTTGCGCAAAATAAAACAAGCACCATTCGAACAAGCACCTATTGTAGGTCAAGAAAAAATAGTTGGTGTCTGTGAAAACGACCGCGAAACTCTCGTCCATTATAACCGAAGAGACAAAATGACACAGATCGCTGTTCAATATAAAATGCCCGTGTTACAAGTTATCTCTTAATATCGAAATTTGATAAACTATGATACAACTACGCCTAATGTCATGTATATATCCTCTTTTTAGACACTATTAAAACCCCTTTGGCCCTATTCGCCGGTGTTTACTGCTCAGATCCGGTCAGATCCGGTGTTTACTGCTCAGATCCGGTCAGATCCGGTGTTTGTATGGACCCGTGCAAGTGTGACACCACTGCTCCCACCCCAAGACCCAGACCCAGGCTCACCTGCACCTCCTACGCCTCACAGGACCTGGCCAGGAGCTCCTACGGCTCCTCAGGGCGTCCTCGCAGCCCTAAACAGCCCCCAACAGCCCTAAAGACCGTGCTCCACCTGTACCTTATTTCTTTGCACACTTCTTACCGTTTGTAGTTCTGTATTGTTCTTGGTGCCGTGAATTGACTCAGGACCTTGTAATTGCTTGTTCAATATTCTTACATTGTTGGGACAGGAAATACACACAACTCCAGTTATGGTATATTATTCACAGTCTTAGTCTAGCGTACACAAGCTGAGTACACAAGGACGTACAATGAGTACAGACACGAAATATGACTGGTCTGTTCTAAGGTCAACTCCTCACTGACTCCTAGACGTCTGGTGGCTACCAAAAACACTTTTGGTCAAGACGGTACAATATGAAAAATATCAGAGACACAGGTGGCGTGTCGCTGTAGTACAAAGGCATTTAAGTTTAAGGTGCTAAGAGAGAGAGAGAGAGTAATTGGAGAGTAAATTAGAGACATATTCCTTAGGGACTTGAGACCTGACATACAGCTGAATAGTCGGACCAGTTCAAAGAATATTGGAAGGCGGGTGCGAGAGAAGAAATACGAGAGAGGAATTAGGAGACATATACGAGAGAGAGAGTAATTGGATACATGGGAGAGAGAGAAGTAATTGGAGACAGTACATAATGCTCGGCCACGTTAATACGGCTGTCCTCAGCCGTCCTAACTTATACAAACACAAAAACTAATAGTGTACCTAACTGTGTTACAAAAAATAATCGTGGCATGAACAAAAACATAATACTTATAAATGACATTGAGAACTACACATAAAAAATGAGACATTTACATATATACAGACATAGGAGACACAAAAAGGGAAGCAAAACTAAATATGAAGGAGCTTGCAAAAGGTGTTAGTGGCGAGTCCGAGAGCGGGTGTGATAAGGATGGGGGGGAGGGCTAGGGAAAATTTGATGAAGGGGACGGGGAGTAGGAGATGGACGGGGAAGAGGGGAGGAGGATTGGGGTTGAGGGTCAGGGAGGGTACCTTACATCATCCGAAGATGGGTCATATGCACAGTTCTGTCATCATGGGTCTCCACATCCCGAATGGTGCATTTGTTTCCCGCTTTTGCAATGATGCGGAAAGGCCCGAGGTGCTTTGGAGCAAGTTTGTTGTCCCGCGTGAAATTGATAAGAAAAACTATGTTGCCAATCTTGAATTTGGGCGGGCGAGCTGACTTATGTTGGCGTGCAATGGCCTGAGAGGTTGAGGAACGCAAGTGAGCTCGGAGGGTTTGGTGAATACGTTGAAAAGACGTAATTTGTACCTTAGCAAAATTTTCAGGTACATAGAGAGGCTGAGGTTTAGCGAGCAACATATCATAAGGAAGGCGTTTGTCCACCCCGAAAAGAATGAAGTGAGGGGTCTCGTTGATACTCTCATTGTAAGATGAATTAATGGAAGCAGCAACATGAGATGACGTAACGCCTCTAGAATCTTACGATTCGCCCTTTCAGTAAGACCGTTAGACGCTGGGTGATGGGCAACAATGAATGTCTGACGAATATTGAAAGCTGCACATAACTCAGCAAGGAGTTCATTTCGAAATTCACCGCCGTGTCTGAAAGTATGACTTTAGGTGTTGTGAAAGGATTGATTACATGATCAACAAGAGCTCGAGCCACCGAGACTGCTGACTTGTCACGGAGGGGAGCTAAAATGACGTACCGAGAAAAATGATCGACACAAGCAAACAAATACTGATAGCCAGACGTAGCTCGAGGAAGCTTGAGGAGATCAACACCTACTGTATCCCAAGGACGTTCCGGAATTGGATATTCAAGCATGGGTACAGGGAAAGATGAATGACTGTTGTGACGCGCGCAGGAAAGACACTTTGAAACATGTTGAGTGACGTCGCGTCTTACTGTCGGCCACCAGTACCGCGATAACACCGATCGTATCGTGCGATCAACACCTGGATGAGCGGCTTGTACCGAGTCATGACTGATAATTAGTACCTGAGAAACCAAGGAATCAGGTATGACAAGTTGTGACACATCTCCACGGGGCGAGGTTGGCGGGGGGGCTCGGCGGGTGAGAAGGCCATTTCTAGGCAAAAATTGTGAAGCAGGAATAGGTAACCGAGGGAGAGACGACGTGTCGTCCTCTTCGAGAGAAATAATGACCTGTCCCCACAGCGGGTCATCACGTTGCGCATTCATGAGTACGTCTTCCGTTATCTCCGATTGCGGCTGAGCCGTAACCAACGAGGCAGCAACCGTAACAGATCGGGAGAGGGCGTCCGCAACGACATTGAGTTTACCAGGAACATACTCGATGGATGGACGATAATCCTCTAGAATTACCATCCAGCGTGCAAGACGACCGGTGAGATTACGACCTTTAAATAAGTCTTTGATAGCCTGATGATCTGTGTAGACAGTAATGGGATATCCATAAATGAGGTCGCGGAAGTGACGTAAAGCCCAAATAATAGCAAGTGTTTCAAGATCAGTAACCGAATAGCGTGACTCAGCGCTACTGAGACGACGACTAGCGTATGCAACTGGGCGATTCTTCCCTCTGTCGTCTGCTTGCATGAGAGCAGCGCCAAGACCAAATCCTGATGCATCCGTTGCAATGATGAATGGCTTGTCGAAATCAGGAAAAGCTAGAACCGGCGCCGTGGTGAGAGTCGTTTTGAGAGTATTAAATGCATGTTCCTGATCATCACCCCAAACGAACGCAGCGTCTTTCCGAAGCAAACGTAGCAATGGGGAAGAGAGCCGTGCATATTGAGGCACAAACTGGCGGTAAAACCCTGATAGACCCAGAAATGACTTGAGTTCCTTAACAGAGGTGGGGCGAGGGAAATTCTCGACCGCCGCGGTCTTGTCATCTGACGTATGTAGACCATTTGCGTCAACAACATGACCGAGGAATGAGAGACGCTTCTTGAGAAAAGGACACTTTGTAAGCTTGACTTTTAACCCGGCATGAGAGAGACGTTCAAAAACATCAGTGAGTCTGTCGAAGTGAGTCTCCATATCGCGTGACACGACCACTACGTCATCCAGATAAGCAAAAACACCGTTACCGAGGAGATCACGAAAAACTTCGTTAATGAGAAGTTGAAAACAGATAGGCGAATTTTTCAGACCCATAGGCAAGCGTAGGTACTGAAAGTGACCCGCGGGCGTGCTGAACGCAGTGAGCGGACGCGATTCGGGGGCCAAGGGCACTTGCCAGAATCCGGACATAAGATCAAGAGAAGTAAATACCGCGTTATGTTCACCCAGTGACTGCAACAAATCAGACAAAACAGGAAGTGGATACCGTTGGGAGGCAGTACACTGATTAAGACGCCTGAAATCTACAACTGGCCTGAAATCACCATCTTTCTTAGGAACAAGAAAAAGTGGGCTGTTCCATGGTGAAGTCGACGGCTCGACAACCCCGTCTTCGATCATTTCCTGAACTTTACGACTAGCTATCGCACGCTGACTATGAGGCAGACGATAAGCAGGAATATACACAGGACGCGCATCAGGAAGGAGCTCAATCTTGTGCTCAAGCAAATGTGTACAGCCAAGAAGTTGCCCCGGGAGAGCTACAGCCGAGGAATACTGGAATAATAGCTGTAGAAGGCGCGTTTCAAAATCATGGTAATCAGTATCATTGAGCGAAGGCGTAACGTTCGCAGAGAAGTCATGAAATGCATTCGAGGAGGAGGAATGTGTAACCGCTGAAGCTAGGAATGAATCTGGGAGAGCGCATTCTTGTATTGGCGAAGGGTACACTAAAGCTTCACCCAAACAAGTGCCTTTCGCGAGATTAAGAGTGCCGTGAGTCACATTATGCACCAATATGGAAGTATGACCATCTTGCACCTGAGCAATACCTGATTCGAGACGAACACCACGGATTCTCACTGATTCAGAAACGACGATTACGTCCGTACCGTCGGGGACTGTTCGTAAGCGAACACGTAACATCTGAACAGAATGAGGATCTAGGATACTGCAGGTACCTAGAATCACATTGACTGTTGGTGCGTGTGTTAAGCAAAGAACAGGAGAAGCGAAAACAGGAGAATTACCGGAGGTGTCGGGCATCGTGGCTGAAACCTGAGAACAAGGTGCGGGGCCCTGGGGGGGCGATGTAGGTGTGAGGTCATGAACGCGCTGTGGCGGTGATAAGTCTGGGCAGGGAGGACGCAATTCCTCATCTGCCGTGCAAAGGGCACGGGAAGGTTGCAAAGTTGGACAAGACTGACCACGATAAGTGATAAAATCTGCACCAGGAAAAATATCCACATGAAGTTGACGCAAGGTGGGGAGACCAAGCAATCCGTCAGAAGGAAGTACATTATCTCTAAGAATGTAAAATTTGACGCGGACAGGCTTCGCGCGCGCATGCAAGCGAAAACGCAACAAAATAGACCCAAGTGCATTAGAAACTTTGCCGTCAGCACCACTGATAGACACGTCAGTAGGCAATATGGAATATGATGAATTAGACGCTCTTTGCAATGCATGAAACGTTGACTCTGCTAGTAAGTTTATCTCGGCACCCGTATCAATGGTGAGAGCCAGTCGTGATGAAGCTACACTGACGGGAACAGCCAAAAGCTTGTCAGAGGAAGTGACATTCACGAGCGAAGGGATTACCTTGAGAGAGGGAGAAATAACGGGACCCTGTGAGGACCATATGCGAGGAGAGGAGGAACGCGTGTGACTGACAACACGGGAAGGCGAGTCTGAACGCCTGGGGCACGAAGGGAAGTCCGTGCCCTTCACTGAAAATTCCTACCACGCCGTTCGCGCTGTGCTTTTAGGAAAAGACAGGTGTCGGCGGGATGAGAGGCTGTCTTATGGTAATAGCACCATTGATCACGTGGAGACTCACGAGAGTTAGACTGAGACTGAACTGACTGGGGACGGGCGCGACAATCCCTGAAATGGTGACCAGGCTTGTTGCAAGTATAGCAAGTGAGGGGTTTGGCCGCCCGAGTAGGAAGTGGAAGGGGAGGAGGGGGAGGAGGTTGGGAGGATCGCACTTGTTGGAAAGGTGCGCGGGGCCTGGAGGGAGCCGGAGCAGAGACATGAGCAGCTGCAGCATAAGACTGAGAGCGCAATTTAGCCTCTACAGACACCTTTAGGTCATGAATGGTAGATGAAGGAAGAAACTGGATGTCTCTGGTGAACTGAGCAGCTTGAGGCGTGAGGAGGTTCGTGTAAAGGACATATGACAGGAGATTAAGAATATGATCTTTGGGCATTGCAGCGGCAGCATTGAGCCACTGGGAGTGAGTGAGAGAATGTTCAAGCTCCGTACGGAACCGACCTGACAAACCAGCAGCATCACGGGGAGAAAGAGACCCTGAATTTGAGCGAATGAGTTCTGTCAGGTTACCAAGACTAGCTAGACAGGGGTCATTATCAGAACAGGCAAACTCTTTGATCAAATGGTCACAGAAAGAGGAAAAATCATTACATGACGAATAGAAATCGTCTTCAAGGGCAGCACCAGCAGGAGTATGAGTATCACAATTCATGCATGCACGCATGAAGGTGACCTTTTCCTGACTGGTGAGGGAGGACTGGGACACAGCATCCGTAACTCGTCTGATAAAAGTGAACACTGAGTAGGAGGGATCATTGCCAGACCAAAGGGGAATAGAATCAGTGGTAGGGAATGCCTTAGGGGGGGCAGGGGGGGCAGGGAAGGCAGGGGGGTCAGGAGTAAGAGGAGCATGGGGGGCGACAGGGGCAGCAGGAGGCACCATGGGGGGCGTCTGTTGAGGGTCTTGGGTCTGGTCAGAAGGCATGGTTACAGGAAGAGAGGACGTAATAAAACAGAAAAACTTTCCAGAACGAGTATGGGACGGGGATAAAGCACTCCTCATAAAAGACAGAAAAAATGACACTAAAAAAAAAAAAAAAAAAAAAAAAAAAAAAAAAAAAAAAAAAAAAAAAAAAAAAAAAATGCAGTACGTTTAAGTTTGATACTCAAAATCGTAAAATAAAATGGAAGTCTGTAAGCTAGTGTATGTCTGTGTACGTTACCAATGAAGATCTTGCAGTGCACGCAGAAGGTAGTCCCTCACACTCACGCCGGAGGAGAGACGCTGGAGGAGCCGCGGGCGCGACAGACAAGCAGGAGACACAGGAGACACGTTGGTGTGGAGAACCAACTGAATGCAACAACGCCTGAGGTGGCGACAGGAACGAGGTGATGGAGGTGAAGGCGGTGTCAGGAACGAGGCGATGAGATGGACAGGAACCGCTGGAGCCAGGTACAGTGCAGCAATATGGACAGGAACAGCGGGAGACAGGAACAGAGAGCCAAGATGTATGACAGGAACCGCGCGCCAGGAGTGAGGTAGTGACGGAGAGTGAGTTGAGGTCGCGAGGCTAGTGAGACGAGTCACGAGGAGCGACGAGCACGCGGATAAGTGTTCGCGGGTAAGCGTCGCACAGGCACAGAACGGGTACTATAAGGCGTGGTA
>JACEEZ010019039.1:52321-62321 GCA_016584305.1 Chionoecetes opilio | reverse complement strand
GGTGAGGTATGGATGTGTGAATAATGAGTGGTGAGGTATGGATGTGTGAATAATGAGTGGTGAGGTATGGATGTGTGAGTAATAAGTGGTGAGATTTGACTGTCCTTTTTTCATTAAATTTCCTATTTCCATGGGAATTCTGTCTTTTATTTATGTTAGATCAGTGGTTCCTAACTTTTGTTCTGTTGTTTCCCCCTTCCCCCTGTTCAACCATCCGGATTTCCCACCTTCATGTGGTGAAGAAAAAAAGTAGCCAAAACACAACATTTACTTGCTTAATAACAAGTATATAGACACTATCCTCTCTATATATATACACTTAAAGAAAAAAGAAGTCAATAGCTGAACTCTGAACTCAAAAAGATTTTTTTCTGTCGACTAAATGCTACCGTAGATAACAGTAAAGTCGCCACCTGCAGTGATCGCCAGGCGCCATATATTACGAATTATAGCATCACTACTGATTTTTATGTGCCACTGAAGATGATACACAGTAGTTTATATCATGACTGTATAATCTACCCTGTTTCAGCGTTGTTTTATGCTTTGTATCTGCAAGTATAGACGGTTTCAAATTTCGCTACGCATTTTTTTTTCGGGCGACGACGACAGCGGTACGACACTCAGTAAATAAACACTAGATGGCGACTCTACTGTTGGTAGCCACTTTGTAGATATTTTTGTAATTTGTTCATTTATAGCCATACTATGACACAGATGAAGACACAAAATGACACAGACTCTCCAGATAGCCCCTTTTAACTTTCCTGAAATCATGGATGTAGAAATGTACCGTAGATAACAGTAAAGTCGCCAGGACAACTTTTTTGTTCTGTTTACAGACGTGTGGTGGCGTTAATACTTACATTTTTACATCCATGATTTCAGGAAAGCTAGAAGGGGCTATCTGGAGAGTCTGTGTGATTTTGTGTCTTCATCTGTGTCATATTATGGCTATAAATGAACATATTACAAAAATATCTACAAAGTGGCTACCAACAGTCAAGTCGCCATCTAGTGTTTATTTACTGAGTGTCGTACCGCTGTCGTCGTCGCACGAAAAAAAAATGCGTAGTGAAATTTGAAACCGTCTATACTTGCAGATACATATCATAAAACAACACTGAAACAGAGTAGATTATACAGTCATGATTATAAACTACTGTGTATCATCTTCAGTGGCACATAAAAATCAGTAGTAATGCTATAATTCGTAATATTTGGCGCCTGGCGACATGACTGCAGGTTGCGACTTGACTGTTATCTACGGTAAGTATTAACGCCACCACACGTCTGTAAACAGACAAAAAAATTGTCCTGGCGACTTAACTGTTATCTACGGTAGTAATTTAGATGTCCCTCGGATAAATTTCCCCCTTAGAATACTGAAATTTCCCCCAGGTTGAGTAAGTATCATCTTAGATAGTCTGGCAACCCCTAGTTGGCCACCATTCATTACAAATTCTGGTGGTCACTGACATCTGTAACATTAATGGCCAGAAAATCGGAAAAATAATATATTGTTGTCTTCGAAAATAGTGCTTGGGATGAAAGGTGGATGTAGATAATGTACATGTGTTGAAGGAAATACCACGTGTACGTAAGACTACCGGCCTCTTGTAGTTTCCTTATGTTCTTGACTCAAGTGGTTGTGGGCACCGGGCGGTAGGTCACGCCCCTCCCCGTTAACCCGGGCCTCATCACCGCCGCTCCACACACTTTGAAGTAGTGCCAAGTTATTCCTTTTGATATCAACTTACTAAATAATACCCCACATCTCATCTAACCCAACCCTTATAGCCGACAATCACATATTCAATATACTAGGGAGGAGAGGATGGGGCGGTATAGAAAGATATATTAATTTCCGCCATAAATTCCTCCACACTCCACCTTGGCGTGATCTTCTTCTTGTGACCTCTACCGCTTATAGGCGCATCACTTGTCTGATTTGTACTAGAGAGAGCCAGATAATGATACTATAAGCCTCTCATACAAGAAAAGATCCTTATAATACTAATTATAATCCAGCAATAGTAAGAAAAATCCTTGTAAATAATAGAAATAAGCCTTTGATAGTAAAAAAAGAAACGGTAGGCAGGACAGCTCGACGGCTACTGATGCGCGTCAACTTGTCAAGTTGTAGAAATGCCCCATTTGAAACGCTAGACTTGCCCCGTGCATGGGCTTCGTCTGGGTTGGGGACAGACTCTTCATAGTCTTCCATAGAAGACAGTTCCATAAACCCTTTACTCTTCCTTTACATCTATTCCAAATGGAACTGTCGCCGAGAATTTCCGCGTCGGCGAGCGTTCCACTGTCGACGACAGTTCTCGTTTGATGCTTCGGCGACAGTTCCTATCGGCGACAGTTCCATAAACCCAGGAGGCCCACTGAATTGTTGCCGTGAGTAGCCAGCCATCTTGTGTGTCATGTTTTCCTTGTGATATTTCTTTCTCTCATCGTGTGTGTAGGACTGAGCAGGGCTTGGAAACGGTTTAAAGGAACAAAAACGAAAACCGAAACGAACGAAATTATGTTCGGAACAAAAACGGAAACGAAAACGTGATCCTATTTACTGTTCCGGAGCAAAAACACTATTTTGAAATCCCTGTAACCGGTTAATTAATAAGGTTATTTTTTCGTTCCATGCCATATTTGGTCACTAATCCATTTTCACTTCCAGTAGCCAAATGATTGAAGTAAATGCATCTGTATTACATACATACATTAATTAAGTCTACTGTATTTGTTCACTTGGCAATTGACGATGTGGTTTTGTTTCAAATAGTATCCTATGCACCACTTGTCATTGTATTTATGAAGAATAACAATTTTTTATACAATTCCTTATATAATTATGAATTCTGTCTTGTCATCTGTCTTGATGATATGCGTCACGTTCCCTTATTTTATTACACCTTCCAATCGTGCAATCGTTTAACTATTATACTGCAGTCTGGCTTAAGAATATGCTTAGATTAATATCCAGTATTCGAAAAGGGATTATATTTCGTGAGTATGTGCTTAAAATGTAACTGTGTTCATTCCGGTCGCCAACAGTAGTCAGTATTTATGTCAACCCAGAAATGTTTGGTACTATAAAGGCGTTTTGGTATATTTGTGAAGATTGAAGCACACGGAATCCAAATCCACCTCTTGCCAGAGCGGCAACTTTGGGGAAAACATTTTATGAGCATAAATCCAGGATGGCCGCTGACGCGATTGTGTAAAACAGTAAATCGCCAATATCTTTTGATATAATGAAGCTAGAGAGATAAATTTAGTGTCTACACCTAGGTTTTCATTACGAGCGAGCGCGAAGCGCTCGTGAGTCCTCACTCACTCGGATTTTTCCGGGATAAGCGGCCGACCCGACCCGGCCGACCGTCACGCTTTTCAGGAGCTTATATCTTTTGAATCCCGCTTCCGATTGACAAGCGGTCTTCGCCATCTGATAGCCCCATTCAATCCCTACAGTTTCAACATAAAAAAGCAAAGGTAAATGGAGTTTAGATGACAGCAGACAAATTTCCTTGCTATCGAGAGTCCTCACTGGATATGGGAAACCCGCTTCTACGGGCTCGCTCGTCCTTCGCCGATTAAGGCGTCTTACTGGTATATAAGGAACACAATTGAAGTGGTAAAAAGTTCATAGGATGTTGCAAATTGATAGTAATCCAAGATGGACTCCATTTTATATCTGCAATCAATCATATTTGAAATGTGTTTTCTTAAGGCTTAGGCTTAATAGTTAAGGCCACCAACCCAATAGGTAAATGTATGCACAACTATTCTTTGGTATAGGATGTATTTGATTTAACTCTTTATTTTAAACAATAAACAAATGTCATCTTCAACATAAAATTGATTTTTTTAAATTACATTGACTATAGGATGGACATCAAATTGAGTCAAGTAGCTACACTGCTTTTGGAAACAAGTACTATATTTTTCACATAGCAACTTTACTGATATTCCAATGAATGTATACGTAACCAGTGCAAGTATACGTTACGTATACTTTCGTGTAATACGTGTATTTAGTACTCGAGAGGGTCAAGGAGATGGTCACGAATAATATCCTCCTGCTTCGTCGTCATCACCAGTGCCGTCTTCATGAACATCAATTGCATCATCTTCACCCTTTTTCATCATTGGGTTGTGGCACTCATCTGGTGACCCCTCACAATGACAATACACTGTGCACGAGAGTCCAGAGGCACAGCAGCTGCAAACATCAATTGCATCATCTTCACCCTTTTTCATCATTGGGTTGTGGCACTCATCTGGTGACTCCTCACAATGACAATACACTGTGCACGAGAGTCCAGAGGCACAGCAGCTGCAGTTTGCTTGTGAACATGCTTTTCTTGCAGCCGTCCGTCTAGCGGACGATAAAGACGAAGTTAGCATGGAGATCAGTGTTTTGTACGTTATTTTACCGAAGATGGTCAGCCACTTCGCATTAAGGAGACTTGTAGGCTCCACCGTCTACTGGTTGTGGGAGGAGCTCATATTATTGTTGGTATGACGAAGAGCATAGTAAGGTTAGGTTAGTAATATGTTTTAGGGAGTCCAGGGAGTCATTGCGAGGGGAAAGGAGGCATCTCTCCCCCAATATAGGAACACGTGTTAGAGCTATCTGAAGGGATCTGTGAAGGTCTGGAGGAAAAAACCCACTAATAAGGGCGGGAAAGGACTCTATACTTTTACCAAGGATATTATGTGAGGTCAGGTCAAACCCATGGAGCACTGTGGCAGTACTCCGTTATTATTTTAGGTTAAAAATTAGGTTTAAAAAAACCGAGCTGGTGGCGGAGCGAGTCTGCCGGGACATGAGGTGCGGACTAAAGGTACATTTTTACTGTGGTTTTAGTGTCTTGAGTGCATCTGTTCTTTGAAATATAATAACGTGAGTAGGTAAAGCAGTGGGTTGGAAACAAGTGGAGGGAGAGTGATGTCGTTGTACACTGTAGGAGGTATGGATAAATGTCAAGCCGTTTTCTCTTTGTGTTTCTGTTGTCATTATCTTGGTGCAACCTTATCACCCAGAATACACGACCTTTCGATCGAATGGCTATTTGAGCGAAAGACCATTCGAGCGGAGGACCATTCGAGGGAGAACCATTTCAACAAATGTCTAATTAATCAGTAAGATCATAGATATGCTACTATACACGCATGTTATTGTAAATAGGGTATTAATAATTATAAGATATAGTTCTAGCATGCCAGTTTACGATGGCATATAAACAGACAAGAGCCCACAAATATATCACAAACCCTTCTTCACAGGTTACTTATGTATACAAGACACACACTACAGAGGGTTGCAGTACTGTTATCAGACCACATCTACCTAACAGATACGTAATAAGTTCCTAATTCATACAAAGCCAAAGTCGAATAAGAAGAAGTCCGGCAAATATTTAGCATAAAAGGCCATGATCTCCTCATGGGTAAGCTGTCCGAAGTACCTTGGGTCGTGGCGACTCGCATGAACGGCCCTTGTCGCTGAAGGAAACCCGTCCAGCAGGTCACTCACTCCGAGCCACTTCAACAGGTACTCCGCGTCCTCCTTCAGATTTTCCATCTTGCCGATAAAGTCGTACTGCACGGCGCAAGGATGACATATTTCGTGCATCGGCAACCAGTGTTTATTTCTTTGTGCCGGCGTCCCTTTTCCCGGCTCTGAGATGAAGCGAATGAACTCTGAGAAGGTGACGTTGTGCCCCTCCATCCGGGTGGTGCCTCTGAGGAGGGATAGGTGTAGGAGTTACACACACACACACACACACACACACACACACACACACACACACAAACACACACACACACATCTCCTAATACAATGAAAGAATATTGAAAGGAGGGTGGGCCAATTTAGTTCGGAAGGTGTCTTGTCACGCCCTTAAAAAAATATAAAAAGTCGTAGGAAGGTAGAAAAATAGAAACAGGAAGAGAGTTCCAGAGTTTACCAGTGGAAGGGATCAAAGAGTAAAGATACTGATTAACTCTTGCATTAGGAAGAGGGACAGAAAAGGGATGAGAATGAGTAGAAAGTCTTGTGCAGCGAGGCCGCGGGAGGGGGGGAGGCATGCAGTTAGCAAGTTCAGAAGAGCAGTGAGCATGAAAATAACGGTAGAAGATATCATGAGACGCAACATTTCTTGCGGTGATTTAAAGATTGAAGACAGTCAGTCAGAGGAGAGGAGTTGATGAGACGAAAACAATTTGACTCAACCCTGTTTAGGAGAGCTGTATGAGTGGATCCCCCCAAACATGTGAGACATACTCCATACATGGGCGGATAAGGCCCCTGTAGAGAGCAAGCAATTGGGAGGGAGAAAAAAAAGGACGCAGACGCCACAAGACACCTAACTTCCTAGAAGCTGTTTTAGCTAGAGATGAGATGTGAGATTTCCAGTTCAGATTTTTAGTAAAGGATAGTCCTAGAATGTTCATTGTAGAAGAAGGAGACAGTTGAGTGTCATTGAAGAGGGGATAGTTGTCTGGAAGGGTATGGCGAGTAGATAGGTGAAGAAATTGGGTTTTTGAGGCATTGAACAAAACAAGGTTTGCTTTGCCCCAATCAGAAATTATAGAAAGATCAGAAGTTAGGCACTCAGTGGCATCTCTCCGCGAATCTCTTAGCTCCTGTTGAGTTGGACGTCTAATAAACGACGTTGAAAAATGCAGGGTAGAATCATCAGCGTAGGAGTGGATAGGGCTTTGAGTTAGACTTAGAAGATCCTTAATGAATGATAGAAAGAGAGTGGGTGATAGGACAGAACCCTGGGGAACACCACTATTGATAGATTTAGGAGAAGAACAATGTCCGTCTACAGTAGCTGCAATACTATAACGGTTTGGAAGGAAACTTATGATGAAGGTGCAGAGAGAAGTATATAAACCGAATGAGGGTTGTATCAGACTCTATCAAAAGCTTTTGATATGTCAAGGGCAACAGCAAAAGTTTCACCGAAACCCCTAAAGGAGGATGACCAAAATTCAGTTAGTAAAGCTAGAAGATCGCCAGTAGATCGCCCTTTTATTTACGGAAACTGTACTGGCGATCAGATAGAAAATTGTGAGCAGATAAATGCTTAAAAATCGTATTAAGTATAGATTGAAAAGATTTAGAAAGGCAAGAAGTCAAAGCTATAGGACGGAAGTTTGATGGATTAGAACGGTCACGCTTCTTAGGAACAGGTTGGATGTGAGCAAACTTCCAGCAAGAAGGAAAGGTGGATGTAGATAGACAAAGACGGAAAAGTTTGACCAAGCAAGGTGCAAGCACAGAAGCACAGTTTTTGAGAACAATAGGAGGGACTCCGTCAGAACCGTAAGCCTTCCGAGGATCTAGGCCAGAATTAGCAAAGAAGGATCTTAATAACAGGCATAACATAGTCAGAGGGTGGAGGAGAATGATGAACAAGCCCTTCATCAACCAGGGTGGAATTTTTAGGAAAGGTTTGAGCGAAGAGTTCAACTTTAGAAATAGATGAGACAGCTGTGGAGCCATCTGGGTGAAGCATAGGAGGAAAGATGAGGAAGAAAAATTGTTAGAGATGTTTTTGGATAGATGCCAGAAGTCACGAGAGGAGTTTGATTCAGAAAGATTTTGACATTATCTATTGATGAAGGAGTTTTTTGTAAAATGAGGAAAAGTTGTTTGCTAAGCCGACCACCAAAGTTGACATGCATATTGCAGGCTAGTTATGTCGATCAACAGGTCCACTGTGTTTCTTTGTGCATTAATCACAACACAGTGTTTCTTTGTGCACTAATCACAACACTGTGTTTCTTTGTGCACTGATCACAACACAGTGTTTCTTTGTGCACTAATCACAACACTGTGTTTCTTTGTGCACTAATCACAACACAGTGTTTCTTTGTGCACTAATCACAACACTGTGTTTCTTTGTGCATTAATCACAACACTGTGTTTCTTTGTGCACTAATCACAACACAGTGTTTCTTTGTGCACTAATCACAACACTGTGTTTCTTTGTGCACTAATCACAACACAGTGTTTCTTTGTGCACTAATCACAACACTGTGTTTCTTTGTGCACTAATCACAACACAGTGTTTCTTTGTGCACTAATCACAACACTGTGTTTCTTTGTGCACTGATCACAACACTGTGTTTCTTTGTGCACTAATCACAACACAGTGTTTCTTTGTGCACTAATCACAACACTGTGTTTCTTTGTGCACTAATCACAACACAGTGTTTCTTTGTGCACTAATCACAACACTGTGTTTCTTTGTGCACTGATCACAACACAGTGTTTCTTTGTGCACTAATCACAACACAGTGTTTCTTTGTGCACTAATCACAACACAGTGTTGCAAAATAATTATTGTATGTTGACTTTTTCTTATCATGAACATTATTTTCGTAATTGGTTCAATTCGAATCATAGTCTACTCCTAGTCAATATTTTTTCTCGGTGGTGGAAGGCGAAGGTTGGCCTGCGGGGATGAGGAACAGAGCCAAAAGTCTTCAATTCACCTCAATTTCTACTCTGACTATGTAGCACAGCTATGTCATGCAGTTTTCCTATTCTCTAGGGTTAAGTTGTCCTGAGAAAGTGTACTACAGCACGCTAACTGTCGATTAAATAATAGGCGTCCACACTCAGATGTGGAACGTGTTCGAGCGAGGGAGCGCATATATGTACCAAAATTAAAAGATGAGAATGAAAATCCTTACTAACAGCCAAAAAGGTACAGTATGCCATCCCACTTGCCAGATAATAGTGCACACTTTCTATCTAACTTACTCTCCAAAGTGTGCATTATTATGACAAAATCAAGCGCTTCAAAGTTGTGTCAAATTTGCCAAACACTAATTAAAAAAAATTGACCAATTTTCAACTCTAAAAACACTTTTTCCATGTTTTTGGGGGCCAGGATCACGAATTTGGCATTGTTTTTGAGCTATCTCAAAGACAAAATCAAGCGCTTAAAAAGTTGTATCAAATTTGCCAAACACTAATTTTTCCAAAAAATTTCCAATTTAAAATTTTTAAATCATTTTTTCCATGTTTTTAGGGGCCAGGATCACGAATTTGGCAATGATTTTGGTCTAGTTTTAGTTAAAATCCAAGCGTTTTTAAGTTCTGGGTAAAAAACTTACCTATGAAATCACAGAGTGGAATTTGGAGGGTGTTGTTCTTCTTCATTATCTGGCAGATGTCTCTTGAAGACAGAAGGTTTAACCAACAGCTTACTGTCAATTAATGAATCCAGAACACTCAGTTAAGGTTTTAAATTCATTTAGAAGACTATTTGTCAATTTCAACCTTTGTTTCCTTTTGCAAAGCAAAAATATTTCAAATTCAAATTTTCTTTATTGTTTTGGTTAGCCCGCTTAATGGATCAGTGCTACCAGATAAGTCAAAAATGAAAAGGCCAAATATGTTTTTGAACGCGGATTTTTGCTTTTTACTGAAAAACCGTGCAGATTTTTGGATAACTTATGAAATGAACAAATTTGACTATGAAGTCAAATTCAAAGATCTTTCCAATGAGGTATATTGGACTAAGATCAGATACCGGGAAGCATAACAGGTACTAGAATTAAAAGATCTTTCCAATGAGGTATATTGGACTAAGATCAGATACCGGGAAGCATAAAATTTGTATTCTTTTCTGCTAAACATTTTGTGGCCGCATCCAGCATTTGCCCGTTTGTTGGATAACGGTGGCGATTTTGGGGGAGTGTTATAACTTTAAAAAGTTGGCAAATGAAAATATCTTTCCAATGAAGTATAGTGGTCCCCGATCGGACACAGGGTGTTGAAACGGACCCACTTTTGGTGCTGAAATTTTCGTTTTTTGGCACTTTTGGAAACAAAAGTGGCGAATTTCCAAAAGTTTTATAACATAACCCCCTATTACTTTTGCATCAGCTTTCCAACGCTATGCGTAAGTTTGCTGTATCTCAAAGGGTGTAGAAATGGACCCACTTTTGGTGCTCCCTCACT
>JACEEZ010019039.1:0-47160 GCA_016584305.1 Chionoecetes opilio | reverse complement strand
GTAAGTCGGGGGGGGGTAGGCACCCGGTGGGGAGTAGGGGGAGGGTAGTCGGGGGTGGGTAGTGTCACCACTTAGTGAGGGAGTAGGGGGAGGGTAGTCGGGGGTGGCTGGTGTCACCACGTGGTGAGGGAGTAGGGGGAGGGTAGTCGGGAGTGGGTAGTGTTACCACGTGGTGAGGGAGTAGGGGGAGGGTAGTCGGGGGTGGCTGGTGTCACCACGTGGTGAGGGAGTAGGGGGAGGGTAGTCGGGGGTGGGTAGTGTCACCACGTGGTGAGGGAGTAGGGGGAGGGTAGTCGGGGTGGGTAGTGTCACCACGTGGTGACTGAGTAGGGGTTAGGTGGAGGTAAATGAGAATGGGGGGGAAGGCGGAAGGGGGTGCAAAAAAGGGGGGGAAGGTAGGGGTGAAGGCGCGCGCAACGGTTTTTTATCGTCAAGATAGACATACGACGTTCATGATAGTGTCACGAAGCTGCTACATAGATAAAGATAGCGTCACGATAGACTTACGATAGCGCTGCGTTGGGTACAAAAATCGGGGAGCTTCCCGATTTTTTAGTGCATGCACTAACTTTTCGTGGCCTCGGCCGCGTTCGGTCACGATGGACCCATTATCAGAACCATGACAGCGCTACTCATTGCATTGTTGGCGCTTTCGTGGTTCCATTATGGAATGTGTGCAGGGGGCTTAAGTTTATATCCTTATCTGTGCATCTTCATCTTAAGTTTCCTCTGTGACCTCTCTATTGCTGCTATTCTAGACGTTCAGTGTTCTTTTCCTAAGCATATCAATAGTGGTGCTCCTCAGGGTTCTATCCTATCACCAACTCTCTTTATTTTATCCATTAATGATATTCTACGTCCAAATCATTGCCCTATCAATTATTTCTCTGAAGACTCTACCCTGCATTTTTACGTCACTCACTCAAGTTTTTCAGGAGTTAAATAATTGACGGAGGGATACCACAGAACTCTTAACTTCTGAAATTTCCATAATTTCTGAATGGGGTAAAGCAAAACTTGTTTTATATAATGCCTCAAAAACCCATCTTTTTATCCTATCTATTAGAAACATCCTTCCAAACAACTATCTTCTCTACTTCAATGACACTCAACTGTCTCCCTTTTCTGCAAACAAATCTTCTGCTTCAATGAACATTCTTGGACAATCCTTTTCTAAAAATCTGAACTGCATATTTCATATCTCATCTGTTGCTAAATCAGCTGCTATGAAGTTAGGTGTCCTGTGGCGTGTGGGTCAATTGCTTTCTCCCTTGAAGTTCCTTGCTCTGTAAAGGGCCTGCCTCATCCGCCCATGTATGGAGTATGTCCCTCATGTTTGGGGTGGATTGTCAAAATGTTTTTGTCTCTTTCCCCTTCTCTAACTGACTGTCTTCAATCCTTAAATCACCGCCGCAATGTTGCTTCTCTTGCTCTATTCTACCGTAATGTTCATGCTCACTGCTCTTCTGAAGTTGCTAACTACATTTCTCCCCCCTCCCGTAGCCTCGCTGCACAATACTTTATACCTAATCTTATCCCTATTCTGTCCATCTTACTAAAGCAGACGTTAACCAGCATCTTCACTCTTTCATCCATTTTACTGGTAAACTCTGGAGCTCTGTCTGAGTATATTTTTTCGCCTTCTTGCGACTTGAACTCTTTTTAAGAGAAGAGTGTCAAGACACCTCTTAGTTCGTATCACCCCATCCTGTTTTGAAGTCTCTCACTATCTGATAATGGGGACTGGCAACTAGCGGGCTTTTTGATTTTTTTTTTTTCTGCCCTTAGCTAATCTCTTGTAATGTAAAACAACTCACCGGTTTAATTGGGTTACGTTTCGTCCAAGACCAAGCTTTCTTGTCATTTTGAGCCACACTCTCTTCCAGCTGGTGCACGATACCTGAAAGCGGCAAACGTATAAAATCAACATTAGAAAAAAAATAGATAAAATCGTGGTAAGCGTCAATAAGAGCTACTAGAAAGCCTCGACCTTCTAAAGCCTCTTGTAAGCCGTCAATAAGAGCTAATAGAAAGCCACGACCTTCTAAAGCCTCTTGTAAACCGTCACCAAAGTAAACCACAAGTTGTTAGGCTACCCCCTCACACAAAAAATGTAATGAAAATTAATACACACATTAAGTTGCAACAAATGTAATATTTTATGGGGAAAAAGATGCATCGAATACATTTACTTTTGAGAATCTATATTCTCACACAGTGGCAAAAATTAGATAATAACCGAAAAAATCGTTTACAAATCTGTTTTTTATATTACAATTTATAGATATTCTCCAGTTAGCCTCGTCACAGTTCCTAATATTTTTTCATGTTATCATCTCGCGGTAGCTATGCCTTCCCGTCCAATGCCCGCTGCTCACCTTCGGAATGTAGCAATATATCGCCCTCCTCTGGTCATCGTAAAGCAGGTACTGCAGTGCCTGGTTCGCTGTTGTGTTCGAGAAACGCATAGTCTTGCAGACATCCTTGACGTGCTGCAGCAAGGCATTGCTCCGAGCCTTAGCGTCATCCACACTTTCAGCAACGGTTTCTGAGGATAAGGATAACACTTATATAATGGAATATTTCCTTGCCACATTCATCTGTGGAGGATTCATTGTATCTCAAACAGAAACGTTGTTAGACCAGTGTTGTTTCAAGAAACATGACACATTTTTGTTTTAAGTGAAAGCAGTTTATACAAGCCTGACAAAAACCTTGACCTAAATTTGAACAGGCTATGATGATATGTGAAACAGATAGAAAAAGCTAATGAACTTATAAGAACATCACTCATTACGTAATTGTATATTGCTTGAGTTTGTCTTGATGGATGTGAGTGGCAGCCGAAACCCTTCATGCTTATTCAATTTCAGCTTCCAGAACACCAAAAAGGCGACATTAACAAGGAGCAGCGTCGCTATCAACAATTTCAGCTTCCAGAACAGGCGATCAACCTGGAAGGAAAATATGCCAATTCAGCATGTCATTATCGATGTTCATGCTTCTGTTCGCAGCATTAGATGTGGCATGCAAACTTATGACAGGAAATCTAAATATTCAATCAACACGTATCATTCTCTCTCTCTCTCTCTCTCTCTCTCTCTCTCTCTCTCTCTCTCTCTCTCTCTCTCTCTCTCTCTCTCTCTCTCTCTCTCTCTCTCTCTCTATCTCTCTCTCTCTCTCTCTCTCTCCTCTCTTTTTCTTTTAAACTGTGGTTACATTGGTAATAGAGCTAAAGCTCAAGGTTTTATACTAGAGCTATCTATAGCTACATATAATATATAACATACATCATATATTAGATAATCTAGGCCATCAACCAGCTGATCACCCCCCGGCTGAAGTTTTGTAGCGAGGCGTGGTGGTGAAGCTTGGTTTGGTGAACTAGCTGGTTCCATAGACGGCCGTAGTGGGTAGGAAGGAACGTAGGTGGTGCTCTGGGGCCAGATGCTGAGAGCGAGCTAGGGCGCCCTATCCACTAGGGCTCCTGTGGTAAGGCAAACTGCCCTCCCACCGCTATGCTCAGTCGAGAATGCCGCCTTAGTGGCACCGCTAAAGGCGCTGAAAACTAAGGCATGGTCTGACCATGCCTTAGTGAGCTGGGGGATGATGCTGAGAAGTGCCATAGAGGTAAGGCGAAAAGAGCGCCTTACCGGTCTTCAGGCGCTTTTGTAACAGGCCCGGCTAAGGCATCGGCTCAATGCTATGTACATTCGATATTTCAGGCGCTTTTGCTCTGCCATACACCTCCAAAGCCCAATGCGTGGGTGTGGTCCGAGAATCCTACTAGCCAATCACGCTGCCTGTCTGAGCGCTGTTTAGGCAGCTTCGACCAATCACAAGGCTAGAACACTTCAACACCAAAACAAGAATTTTAGTCCCTCCCTCCCTCACCTCTGCAATAAGGCAACGCTCGCCCCGCGGCCCGCCGAAAACTGTTTGTCACAAATATGACATTCATCACAGGTTTTGACCACTTATATATTTTTGCATTGGGACGTGCCACATACCATGATAATCGGAAAACTGTGATGATTCCGAGACTGTGAGTGAAAATTTAATGCAAGCAAAAGTACAGGATTACTCCTGTACTTTTGCTTGCATTAAATTTTCGGAGGAGTTGAATAAAAAAAGGTGAAAGAAAATAAATGTTTATACACGATCTCATTTTGCTCTCATTATCTTATTATAGGTATAGTTTACTGTAATTTTTATACAGTCATGATATGCACTAATGTCTCGTGAAGATGATGGTATGTTCAGTTGTCCTAAATATCATCTGGTAATATGATAATACCGTAAAATAGTACAACATTTTAGTGCGGGCGGAGCACCCTTGGTGACATTGTCTAGTCGCTTTGCCCGCCGCCAACCAACACACAACACAACATTTTTATCGCCAGCATATAAGCTTATAAAAACACCCTATAGTGCCGCATTTAGTCTTTCACGATCAATTCATACACACCTTGCAACACTATTATACGTAAACACCAATTGTTACGATGTAGGAACTGAAACAAGGCTATATTTGCCTTATAAACAGAAGATGAATGTCTGTCAAAGGCCAACAGTAGCTCACTAATTCAGGGTCTGACCATGCCTTATTTTCAGCGCCTTTAGCGGTGCCACTAAGGCAGCAATCTCGACTGAGCATAGCGGTGGGAGGGCGTTTCGCCTTACCACAGGCGCCCTAGTGGATAGGGCGCCCTAGCTCGTTCTCAGCATCTGGCCCCTGCTGTTGGCCTTTGACAGACATTCATCTTCTGTTTAGAAGGCAAATACAGCCTTGTTTCAGTTCCTACAACGTAACAATTGGTGTTTACGTAATACTAGTGTTGCAAGGTGTGTATGAATCGATCGTGGAAGACTAAATGTGGCACTAGGGTGTTAAATGCTGGTGATAGAAATGTTGTGTGGTGTGTGTTGGTTGGGCGGGCGGGCGGCGGGCGAAGCGACTGGACAAGTGTCACTGAGGGTGCTCCGCCCGCGCTAAAATGTTGTACTATTACACGGTATTATCATACTACCAGATGATATTTAGGACAACTGAACATACCATCACCTTCACGAGACATTAGTGCATATCATGAATGTATAAAAATTACAGTAAACTATACCTATACTAAGATAATGAGAACAAAATGAAATCGTGTATAAACATTTTTTTTCTTCCACCTTTTTTTATTCAACTCCTTCTTATTCCTGTAATTTTGCTTGCATTAAATGTTCACTCACAGTCTCGGAATCAGCATGGTTTTCCGCTTATCATGGTATGTGGCACGTCCCAATGCAAAAATATGTAGGTGGTCAAAACCTGCGATGAACGTCAAACTTGTGACAAAACAGATTTTCGGCGGGGAGAGCGTTGCATCCTTGCCTTAGTGCAGGTGTGAAGGAGGAAGGAACGAACATTCTTGTTTCAGTGGAAAAAGTGTTCAAGCCTTGTGAATGGTCGAAGCTGCCTAAACAGCGCTCAGACAGGCAGCGTGATTGGCTAGTAGGATTCTCGGACCACGCCTACGCCTTGGGCGTTGGAGGTGTATGGCAGGGCAAAAGCGCCTGAAATATCGACTGTACATAGGCCTGAGCCAGTGCCTTAGCCGGGCCGTTACAAAAGCGTCTGAAGACGGGTAAGGCGCTCTTTTCGCCTTACCTCTAAGGCACTTCTCAGCATCTCCCCCCTGTCCTGGAAAAGGGCACAGTCACTTGCTCCTGTCTGTGTGGGGCGACACGGGTGGGGTGAAGGGGCGGCGGGGAGCTTGATGGCAGCCAGGTGGGGCGTGTGGAGATTGAGTGCCTTGTGCATGACACTTAAGGCGTTTTCTGCGGGGGATTTTTGGTTGCAATCGGAAAATTTTCGATTGCAAACGGTCACAACAACAACAACAAATGATTGCGGGTCGGGCCAATCATCTTCCCTGGAGGGTTGAACAGGGATCGAAATTTGAGCAACCGAAAAATTTTCGGTTGCAATCAGGATCCCCGCAGAAAACGCCTTTATAACCTGCCACGTCCCTGCGCGCGCTCTCTCTCTCTCTCTCTCTCTCTCTCTCTCTCTCTCTCTCTCTCTCTCTCTCTCTCTCTCAACCATAGGAGGTTGACGAGGAAGATATAGCCGGTATAGCCAACGTCGACAAAAGGGATAACTTAATCATAGATCACATTAACGCACAGAGTCTTGTAGCCAATAAGGATGAAATATGTCTTCTAGTTAATGAACGGAAAACTGATGTTTTATGTGTGAGTGAAACATGGCTCACTCCTGAGGTTTTAGATATGCATATTACCATACCTACAATGATATAAAATACAAAATATTACAATGTGTATAGATGTGACAAAGGTAGAGGAGGTGGTGTTTGTATCTACGTCAAGGAGATTTTTACCGTTACCCCAATTGATATAAATGTTGAAAGACCAGAAGGAGTGGAGGACATATGGGTCACGGTACAATGCCGTAAACTACCTTCTGTTATCATAGGATGCCTGTACCGTCATCCACATTCTAGCTTACACACGTTTGATTATGTAACGGATGTTTTTAATTTTATACGCTTGCGTAACAAACCATTTTATGTACTTGGAGATTTTAATTGTAATATTTTATTGAAGAATAGCAAGATGGAAAGAATTATTACTAATACTAAATTGACCCAATTAATTGATAAGTCTACACGAATTACTTCCCACTCCACGACATTATTGGACATTATTGTGACAAATAAGCCTGATTTAGCTCTTCATCACGATGTAATTCCTTGTCCTGTCGCTGATCATGATCTTGTTACCGTCACATTGGACATTCGAAAGCCAAAGCGACAACAATCTACTATTAGAACTTTTCGACAACTAAGACACTATTCTCCTGAAACATTGTATAATCTACTAAGAGGAGAAGTTCATACTTTGAATACAATTTTTGCAACTGATAATGTCGATACGCAAGTACATTTATTCAATGAAGTTTTCCATAAATGTTTGGATTCATGCGCACCCTTGGTAACAAAAGAAGTACGAAGGCCTTTTGCCCCGTGGATCACTGAAGACCTTAAAGCTATAATGCAGCAAACAGACCGTGCACAGAAAGATCTTAAAGAAGACAGAAATAATGTTAATTTGCAGACTAATTATAAAAACCTAAAAAGGCAAGTCAGAGGATTGTTTCGGCGAGCTAGATCAGAATATTATAATAAAAGATTAAAGGAAAGTAGAGGAAACAGTAAAGCCACGTGGAGGACTATAGGGTAGTTGATTCCTAACGCCAAAAACAAGAATGTTAAGCCATCAGCAAACAATGACGGTGACGCAGAGGGTATCAAGCGCAAAGCTGAATGTTTTAATAAATATTTTTCTGAAGTGGGAAAAGTCACCTTTGAGAAATCTCACCAGAATCTGAGTAATTCTGATGCAGTACTACAGCCAGTAAACACCGAAACTTATACTAATAATTTTGATGCTATGTTTAGACCTGTGCCTACAAATTGGGATACAGTAACTCTAGTTATTAAGCATATGAAGAACACTAACTCCCATGGATCTGATGGCATTCCACTGTGTTTCTTGAAAGACTCCTTCCCTATCATTATAACATACCTAACTTGCATTGTAAATACTTCTATTGTAACAGGTGTTTTTCCCACAGCATGGAAGCACTCTATTGTTGTTCCTATCTTCAAGGCTAGTAACATGAATGAACCTAACAACTACCGCCCTATTTCTCTCTTACCAATTATTTCCAAGGTACTAGAAAAAGTAATCGCATCTCAGCTCACCCAGTACTTAGAGACCAATCGCCTCCTTAGTAAAACTCAACATGGCTTTAGGACCGGCTTGTCTACGGATTCAGCTCTTTTAAAACTTTCTAACAAGTTATATTCAAATATTGATACAAAAAAGGTCTCTCTCATTACCCTCTGTGACTTATCCAAAGCATTTGACAGCGTCAGCCATGATATATTAATAAATAAATTGTTCAAGTTAAACATCGACTCCTTCTGGTTTCAAAGCTATCTCAGCGGCAGGACACAATCCGTACGTATAGAAAAATGTATATCCGAGAAGACAGGAATATCCCATGTCGTTCCCCAAGGATCTGTACTAGGTCCTATTTTATTTATAATTTATGCAAATGATCTCTCGTCCTTCTTTTCTGAATGTGAAATTATACAATATGCAGATGACACCCAGTTAATTCACACAGGCAGTGTCAACAATATACAAGACTTAATGCATAGGAGCGAACAATCACTAAAGAAAGCACAACAGTATTTTCACAGGAATGGCCTAATGTTAAACGCCAAAAAGACTCAATGTATGTTTATAGGAACACGAAGACTGTTGTCACAGATTCCCCCTGACATATGTATGCATGTAGACGGGAATCTAATTACCCCTAGCAGATCATTAAAGAACTTGGGCATACACTTTGACAACCATATGCAGTTTAATGAACACATCGACGCATTGTACAGGAAAACTTATGGAACCATTATCCACATAAACAGACTCCGAGACTATTTTAACCAGACCACCAGGATCTCAATAATACAGTCACTGGTCCTAAGTATACTGAATTATGGCATTAAGATTTGGGGAGCATCCAACATCACACATATACAACGTGTGCAAAGGCTCCAAAACTTTGCAGCAAAAGTTGCTTTAGGAGGGGCTGCAAAGCACGACCATGTCACACCCTACTTAAAAGACCTTGGATGGCTGAAAATAAATGAAAAATATCACTTTGAGCTAGGAGTAGCCGTGTACAATATAGTTAATAATAGAGTAACTGACTGGTTGTTTTCACTGCCCAAAGTGAGAGATATGTACGAACAACCAGTCAACACTAGACAACAGCAACAACTCCATGTGCCAAAATGCAACACATGTTTGGGAACAAGGTCCCTTCATGTGGCTGGACCTGCTTTCTGGAACAGCTTGCCAAGCCAAGTTAGAGATGCTACCTCCTTGCACACTTTTAAAAGTCACTTAAAAAAATCACCTTTTATGTAAACAATTCTTACTCTAATTTTTGACGTCCATACCTGAAATGTATTTTAATCTAAACTAACACCTTTTTTATAACTTTTACTGTATGTTTTTATATTGTAACTTTTAGGAAGTCTTACTTTTTATTTATGTTTCATTAGGATTTTAATGTTTTACAATTTTTATGTATTCTAATATTTTTATTTGTATATAGACCATGTTCAGTGTTCTACCTTTAACACTTGTTATCTTGTTCAGAAATATTGTAAGACTCATATTACTATGTTAAAAGAATAGCCATTGTAACAATGGAAATAAAATTCTGATTCTCTCTCTCTCTCTCTCTCTCTCTCTCTCTCTCTCTCTCTCTCTCTCTCGTGTACGTGGACGAATGAAAACTTAAATCAAAGTTGAACATCCCTCTCGCTTTGGTGGTGTATTCCTGTGTATCTGCATAGACCACTGTATACAGTGGTCTATACAGTGGTATACCGTGGTCTATACAGTGGTATACAGTGGTCTATACAGTGGTATACAGTGGTCTATACAGTGGTATACAGTGGTCTATACAGTGGTATACCGTGATCTATACAGTGGTATACAGTGGTCTGTGGTATCTGGTAACAAATAACATTTCCACTAAAGTATGAATCTCCTTGCAAGCATACAACAATTGGGGCAAAATATCACCACATAATGAATTTTCTTTCACAAGTATTAACATTTTCGAATATTTCCTGTTATTCTTGCTTAATACTTAAGTCATTGTAATGATGAACCACGTCGCTACAATGCTTTGGCGTCGTGTTAATATTTCGCGGTTTCTTTTTGGCTGGTGATAATATCTCAATTTAGAAAGATGATGTCATCAAAGACTGCCTGATTCCCTTGGCGACGTCTCGTTGCTCTCTCTGTTGACGGCGCCTCTAGACTGGCTTCATCGATGGAAAAAATCTGGCCCCGGCTCAAAGCTGTGTTCCTTCACAAGTGTGGCGCACAAAAGGCCTGCAGGTGTGGTAGGGATGATTGTGCGAAAAGCACTGTATTGAAGGTGACGTAGATGCCACCTGTGAAAGCACAGCTGTTAAACATTGAGAGAAGCTTATCATGTATTGTTGCAGGCGTGTTATAAAAGTATAGTCTCACTATGTTTCGCTTATCTCTCGTGTTATTCATTCACCCATGGTCTTGCCCACGCGAGCTGGCTCGAAATCGCCAGTTTCACTCTCTCAGTGCGAGCTTGGAGCTCATTATTACCGATCTTTGGGTACTGCTGGGACCTCACACACCACACACCCACATCCCCATGGTCAAGGGGGACAGTACCGCCCGAATTTCACAGTGGAAAAATCCCCGGGAATGAGCGGGGGTCGGGGATCGAACGCCGGATCACAGAATGATGCCGGGCGCCCTACCCAACTGAACCACACGGACGTGTGTGTTGGTCAGAGGTGGGCGAGAGCAATACTTAGTGCGATACTGTGATACTATCGCACCGCCAAAAAAGTATCGCAGTATCGCAAAGCATTCAAAGTAGCGGAGTATAAGTATCGCAATTCAAGTATCGCTTAAATTTCCCGCGATACTTTACAAGACGACCTAAAACAAAAGTTTTTCAGCGGCAATGCACATAGATTTGGCGCCTTGCTGTCATGGCAGCTTTCTAGCACACAGAACATTGCGTCATTTATCCATTCACGATCGCTGCGATACTATCGCTTTAAGAAAAAAGTATCGGTAGCGGAGTATCGCAGTATCGCGTATCGTTTTAAGAAAATCCGAAAAAGTAGCGAGTGTCGCGTATCGAATTAGCGGGAAAAAAGTATCGCAGTATCGTTATCGCACTACCAAAAAAAAGTATCGCGCCCACCTCTGGTGTTTGTTGTGTGTGTGTGTGTATGTGTATGTGTGTGTGTGTGTGTGTGTTGTGTGTGTGTATGTGCATGTGCATGTGCGTGTGTGTGTGTGTGTGTGTGTGTGTGTGTGTGTGTGTGTCTGTGTGTGTGTGTGGGGTTGTGCGTGTTTGTTTGTGTGTGTATGTGTGTGTACGTATGTGCATGTGTGTGTGTGTGTGTGTGTGTGTGTGTTGGTGCAGACACATACAGCGGCAGTGTATGAAATGCGAATAATCACAAAATATACAGAGGACTAAGGCAAAGGGTCGCCACAGACGCCAGACGAAAACGCCTGAGCTAGTGGCGTCAGTGAAAGTGGCGACCCTAGGTCAACGGAGTGACCACAACCCACACCCATGAAAAGGCGTGGGTGAAGCTGCCTGCCTTGGGAAGGCGGTAGCAGAGTGGTTAGCGTCTCCGAGTGGCGTTCTCGGTCACCCGAGTTTGATCCCCGACGAGAACCAAAATCAACTTAAAACCTTTCTGCACCTTCGAGTGGCCTAAGAACACCCACATGCTGCCCATTAAGTCTACCTTCGACTGTGAGTGCCTGGGAGGACACAGGGGGGCGGCATGAGCCTCTAATCACAGGCGTCACTATAAGAATCCTGCCTGCACCACCACGAGCGAGGTCCAACCATCACAGCCCTGGAGGTCACTGCCTACAGATGCTATAGGCACAAATGGAAAAGAAAAAGAAAATAATACTAATTCTACCACACACGAGTAAATAAGGACAATGAGGAGCCAAATAAGAACAATGATTCATGCTTACCCAAGCTATACAAACAGAAATTTTTAAATTATTTACAGAGTAAAATCAGGTGACCTTCTCGTGTTATCACAAACATGGACATAAACTTGCCTTGGCTTCCTCATCCCTCGCACCTCCGGTCACACAGCAAAAAAGCCTCCAATGCCCAGATATAACACACTGCTGGGCTTATACTTAGTATGCAGCGATAAATAGTGCTTTTTTCTATCATTGACAGCCTAATCTTATGAGGAAAGCTATCATATTATCCTATAATAAACGTCATTCTGGTTTGGGATCGCGGGGCCCTGAGAATACGCTCATAAAGCAACAACACAAATGCCTTGAAGTGATTATATATTTTTTTTTCCCTCCCTATTCCTTGTGTCTTGCGGGCAGTCCACCGCAAGACTCATGGGGGAAAACGTACTTCAGCTTGTTTGTACGCCTCAGAACTGCCTATTCCTTGTGTTTTGCAGGCAGTCCACCGAAAAGACTCATGGGGGAAACGTACGCAGCTTGTTTGTACGCCTATAACCCCTTTATCCTTGTGTTCCAAGCAGTCCACGCAAGGACTCATGAGGGGAACTACATCAAGCCTTTGTGACGCCTCAGAACTGCCTATTCCTATTTGTCTTGCAGGCTAGTCCACCGCAAGACATGGGGAAGTACTCAGCTTGTTGTAAAGACCTATAACTCACTATCCTTGTCTCCAAGCAGTCAGTGCAAGACTCATGAGGGGAACGTACACTGGTGTACGCCTCAGAACATGCCTATTCCATTTGTCTTGCAGCAGTCCACCCAAGACTCATGAGGGAACGTAATCAGCTTGTTTGTACGCTAAGAACTGGTATCCTTTGTCTTGCAGGTCACCAAGACTCATGGGGGAACGTACTGCGCTTGTTTGTACACCTCATAACTCCCCTATTCCTTGGTCTATGCAGGCAGCTCCAACCCAAGATCATGGGGGAACGTACGCAGGCTTGTTTGTAGCCATAAATCGCTCTTCCTTGTTCTTGCATTGGAGTCCAGCCTAAGACTCATGGGGGAAACTTACGCAGCTTGTTTGTACGCTCATAACTCCCTATTCTTGTGTCTTGCAAGCGTCCACCGCAAGATCTGCGGAACGTACGCACTTGTGATACGCCTCATAAACTCCTATTCCTTGTCTTGCAGGGCATCCACCGCAAACTCATTGGAGTGAACGTAGAAGTTGTTTTTACCCTCAGAACTGCCTATTCCTTGTGTCTTGCAGGCAGTCCACCGCAAGACTCATGGGGGAACGTACGCAGCTTGTTTGTACGCCTCATAACTCCCTATTCCTTGTGTCTTGCAAGCAGTCCACCGCAAGACTCATGGGGGAACGTACGCAGCTTGTTTGTACGCCTCAGAACTGCCTATTCCTTGTGTCTTGCAGGCAGTCCACCGCAAGACTCATGGGGGAACGTACGCAGCTTGTTTGTACGCCTCATAACTCCCTATTCCTTGTGTCTTGCAGGCAGTCCACCGCAAGACTCATGGGGGAACGTACCAGCTTGTTTGTACGCCTCAGAACTCGCCTATTCCTTGTGTCTTGCAGGCAGTCCACCGCAAGACTCATGGGGGAACGTACTCAGCTTGTCTGTACGCCTCAGAACTCCCTATTCCTTGTGTCTTGCAAGCAGTCCACCGCAAGACTCATGGGGGAACGTACGCAGCTTGTTTGTACGCCTCATAACTCCACACAATGATAGCATAGCATAGCAAGTCATTGTGGTCTACGCCATGCTAGTTTCCTGTGTTGGTTCTCAACAATTGCATCGCCGGCGGCTTTTGTCTGCGAGGTGAGCGCTGTGACGTCACGCGCATACTACCTAGAGTTGCCTAGCTACCCTATCGTAGGCTTAGGAAAAATCTACAAATGTCATAACCAACTTTTTCTTTTTCCTTCTTGACCTATCACACAACAATCTTCAGTAGACTCTATGCTTCAGACTCCCTCTTTTCCTGACTACCTGCCTATTCCCTGTAGGGTTTGAACCACTGTTGCAACCGTTAAGGGTGTGACTTTTGATAACGCTAACATGTATCAGCAGAAACATCATAGACAGGGTCAATCGGCTTGCACACAAGATACTGATCATGATTTTTACAATGATCTGCCGAATCTAAGAAAAAATATTTTGTTTCTATCTTGAGACCTAAGTAAGAAAGGTGGTGCAGTCTGAATTGGTAGACAGTAAGGGGAATCAGGTACAGCATAGGGACGTGTCTGGACCCTAAAAATATTAAATATATCATTTGGATCCCCTTGCATCGGGAGTGAGAGATAGAAGTTGACTGATCCAGGCCGGTCTGAATATCTATAGGAGACTTTGATACAATCTCTCCACAGTGCTAAATAATCAGGAGTCACGGGGAATAACAATCCCGGTAATTGAGAAGAGGTGTTACATAAAAGTGGCAATAATATTCTGTTTGGTACAATGGTAGGAGACACTCGAGCTTGTAACATCCACTCTAAACCCAGGCGTACATTTGAAGCATCATGGTTGATATCAGGGAGGGCCAAGTACAAGGTCAATAAAGCTGCCAACGTGCGGTGTGCACCTTCCACTTGAAGACTGCGAATAGAAAATTATTTAATTATTTGATGTCACAGTTTAGATTCTCTTTCTAGTCTGGCAAGACCCGTATGAAGTGAGCGCGTTTTTCTCATTGTTGCATTTAACATAGTGAAGTTAACATTTAATAAGTATCATTCTTGACATGGTCATTTTCTCCAAGTCATAAATTTCATTATGTATGGATGGCATCAACTTGCTCCAATGTAACTGTTCCAAATAAGTGAGCAAAGGTTCATCATATCACATTCATCGCGCCACGTTTAACAATTACGCGCGCGTAAGGGTATTGCCCTACCAAATACTACATGAGTAAATCATATAAATCATTTAACAATTTTGTGAACTCATTTTCAAAAAAATCAAGTGTATGTTGTAATGATGCAACCCCACTCTATATATGAGTAGTTCATATGGTCTATATTCTATCTTATTTCAGTAGTGACTATAGCGATATTTAATGCGCTCTCTGATCAAGGGTGACTGCAATGTCCCCGCGTGGAGCACTGTTATAGCGGGACCACGGCATAGCGACCCGCGATAAGCCTGCGGTATATGCGGGCGTGAAGCTTAGGCCGCCCGAGGCGACGTGTGTTGCATGGGCGGGATGCCCACGACAAGACCTTATCATCATCTTGCATCATCTGCAAAGTGATATTAAATCAGACCAAAAGTAACCAACATGGAAACAAAATTACATTCAAGGTCTGTCCTATTGTATGGGGCGAGGCATGCCACGGGGCAGGTGGAGTGTTGAGGATGGAGAGCGTCAAGCAGTTGTACCCCATGGGTGTGGACAGTTGTACCCCATGGGTGTGGACAGTTGTATCCCATGGGTGTGGACAGTTGTATCCCATGGGTGTGGACAGTTGTACCCCATGGGTGTGGACAGGGACATAGAGGGTGTGGGTGCACTCTCGGCGGGAATGACTCATGGTCAGTGTTCTCTGTCTCGTCTGGGCGGGCCGGGGAATCCCCTGACGCACACACAGCTGCCTGTGGCGCTACTGATTAGGCTGGTGGGGTGAACAGCTGCTGGGTTAGTGAATCTGTGTTTTACATAAACCCTGTCTCCTACCTTAATCGGTTTCACTTTAGCTTTGTAATATTTTCTCTCCATTTCTATTCTACCCTCTTTTAAATACTTTTCGCATCTTTCATACAATTTCTGAGCCATGAGAGACACGGTTTTTATAACTGTCCTACCAAGGTTGCTGGTGTTCGTTCTATCATGGTGTAAGGCGTAGCTGGGTCGCGCAGGTAGAACAAGTAGAGTGGGTTGTATATACAATCCACTAGGTGTAGAATGGGAAGAGTGTATGTGTACCGTTATTAATCTATCTATCTTCTTGTGTACTGTCTGTATGTCGGCGCCGCGAAACCATTGAAGAAGAACAAAATGAACAGGAACCAACTGAACCAGTGGATAACAATAACGAGAGTAGCAGTAGCAGTGTGTAAAGGAATGTAGAGAAGACGGAAGTGCCGTAGTAATACAGGAGCATTAGCTAAAAGGTGGAAATAAATAGTAGAAAGCTGATTTTTTCAGGAGAGCTCCAAAATATTGTATATATCGCCCTTATGCAAAGTTTTGCAAATTCAACCTCGTGGCATTTTCATAATTCAAAATGGCCGCCATCACAATTAACGATAAAATGAAAAGTACCATGGTCATCCATACGAGTTCGTAGTAATAAGATTTTTGTGTGTACATCTATGTTTTAGAGTGTGCTGAATACAATGGAGCCATAAAAAATATTTTGAGTTGACATAATTAGCATAAATTCAATAAGGTGAAAAAAAAAAAAAAAAAAAAAATTTCATTTTAATAATACCACAACTATGTTATGTACGTTACATTTATAATAGCCAAACTATGTTATATTGTACAAAACACCAATTAGAAACCACAAATAACCCAACCATATGTTGAAGGAATGTCTAATCAGTGATATCCCCTTCGCCTTGCACATCAAGAACATGCGAATTTTTACAATTGTACCCACTGCAACCAGTGCACATTATGGTACACTCCATCCGTGCCTTGTAACAACGACATGACTTTCCACACCCTACCTTGCAGCCGCAAGATACCATTTTCAGTACCTTCTCGGGAGCAACAGGCCTATCGGTATAGATTGGAACAAGTATCCCCTCTCTGTACACCCACCCCCACTCATTTGGTGTTTCCCTGCCATTGCTGAACAGCATGGTATGTTCTATAGCTATGGAACTTGGCAGCTGCTGAA
Organism: Chionoecetes opilio; assembly: GCA_016584305.1. NCBI lineage: Eukaryota > Metazoa > Arthropoda > Malacostraca > Decapoda > Majidae > Chionoecetes > Chionoecetes opilio. The sequence continues at coordinate 30,671 of JACEEZ010019039.1, read as the reverse complement.
GTTGGAGGGATTGATTCCAACTTGAAACCAGATGAGGATAAGGACGCTCTACGTGTAGATCGGAAGTACATAACATAGCGATGCTTGTCCAGTGAATTTGACCAGACACCTCCATACAGCCTTATTAGAAACAACTCTCCTATGCGTGCTATCTCATCCTGACTGCTGTCAGACTGAAAGAAAACACTCAAACTGTCCCAATTGTCATCACTATCGAACAGCTGAAGGGACCTTTTTTTCCCTTGATTGTATATGGAAGACACAGTATCACATCCAGTGATTGCATGTACAAACATCAGGTGTTGTTTGATGCTAGAACAAGCTTCCTGGATTTCACGTATACAGTACACATGCAAAGGGTTCCGTCCACAGAGCATATGAAGATTCATGTTTTGGGTGGCTTGTGCGACCATCATCACCAGCAAGTCAGTATCAGTTCCCACGACAACGACAGGCGAATTTTGAGTTGGGGCACCATCTATGGCAGTTGATGTAATCATGACACTTGATGCAATCAGCCAGTCAGCATCTGCAACACTCTGTTTTGACAATTATAACCCACAGCCTCATATTTCTCCCTTAATTTTTGGATTAATCAATCGGTCCTTATTCCTGCCATTACCCAAGAATGCCTTTTTTGATGTTGTGGTTTTCATTTCCAACTCAAAGACAATGTCAGGAGAAGTGTTCTGTTTGGCTCTTCGCTGCTGTTCCGCAGTTTTAGTTGAGGAAGCACTGCCATATCCGCCAAACACTACTATACTACCTGGCCCATAGTGAACAAGAACATGGGATACATACTGGTCACACACCTGGTTGTATGTGGGATCAGCAGGCCATGGCAAGCTTTGAAGAAGATGTCCTCCATCAAGGACGAAACGTGCATTATCTGGAAGTTCTAGATGGACATTCACTTTCGACTTGAGAACACTAATTATTTTGCTAATAATTATGCTAATTATTTTAACTCAATATGAACATGGCATGGGTCCACTGTAATAAGTTGCCAGTTATGCCGATTTTTTGGGATTTTAAAACCCTTTATCGCAAATTGTTATAGCGGCCATCTTCAATTCTGGAAATGCCACCAGGTTGAATTTGCAGAACTTTGCACAGTGGACATGCTTATGGTTTTCTGGAGCTCCCCTGAAAAAATCAGCTTTCTACTATTTTTTTCTAGGTTTTCGTTAAATTTTTACTAATGCTCCTGTACGGTCCCGGCAAGGCCACCCTCATTGTAACCCTCTCTCTCATGTTCCTACGCGTGTGTTGCATAGTGCGGGCGTGACACGTGGTTCCTCTGGACATTACCACATTGCGTGCTGTCAGATCAACAGGTGGTACAATGTGAAGCGTCCCCAAGGCTTCAGGCTGTACTCAAATGGAAAGCAATCACAGGCTTAAGGTTGTCACGACTCTCTACACAGCATGACGCGTGAGTCGCTATAATGAGAGGAGGAAGTGGTTCTGGGGTCACTAACAACATCTCTGTATTGATATTGCCTTGTCTTTTTGTTTTCGTTGATTTACTGTTATATTTACTCAACCCCTTCACGATCAGATCTTTCCTTGGCTATAAAAAAATGTCTGTTGTGGAGCCATAAGATTACGAAAAGATGACGTGAAAACCTAATATACCAAATTCGTTAGTGGACAAGGATACTGAACAGGTCATAGCTATAAAATATTGCTTATAGTCACTAAAAGTCGTCTAATGGTACCCAAATTGCAATAGAAATTACGTTCTGGGTCTCATGGGGTTAAGATGTGATTCCGTTCATGCGAATGTTTGCTTTAGGAAACCCTCCTTTAGCTAACCCGCCTCACTGTCAGGCGGCCTAACTGTGTAACTGTTGCCATGGCAACCAATTGATGAAATACTCGGCCGGAGGTATGCGCTCATACTGAGTGCATATATATTTTATATATATATATATATAAAATATATATATATAAAATATATATATATATATATATATATATATATATATATATATATATATATATATATACGTATATTTGATTAAATATTCGGGCGGAGGTATGCGCTCTACTAAGTGCCCCCCCCCCTAGTTTTTCCTGTAATCTAATACTCCTAAAGTGTTTTTAGCCCAAAACACCCCTTCAAAATTATTCAATCGACATGGGACCAAGCCGCTTACTACCTACAATTTATTTGCGATTTTTTTAGCCTACTCTCATCAAAATTGAATTTACAGTTTCGGCTACCCAAAACAGACAGACAGACACACACACACACAGACACACGGCTACTCCTATAGTATATTAGACAAGTGCTTGTGGGCCCTTCGGACCCATGTATTGATGTCTGTAGTAGTATACGTATATTAGACAACATGTGATAGCAAACTCTCAATCGTGTTGTTGCTGTCGTTGGTCACTGGTCAAAGTGCCTCGGGGTAGACCACGTTCCGTGTGATTCCAACCCTTTGTGTTCCGTGTGATTCCAACACACACACTCACACAAACGGTAACTCCAATAGTCTACTGAGTTTATGGAATGCGGCAAGACGTTTACCGCAGAGTTTTTCCTGTAATCTAATACTCCTAAAATTGTTTTTAGCCCAAAACCCCCTTTCAAAATGATTCAATCAACATAGGACCAAGTCGCTTACCACCTACGATTTATTTGCGATTGTTTAGCCTACTCTCATCAAAATTGAATTTACAGTTTCGGCTACCCAAAACAAACAGACAGACAGCAGACAGACAGACAGACACACACACGCACACACGGCTACTCCTATAGTATATTAGATTAGATATTAAGGTACGATTTTTAACAATTCGTTTTAGATATGATATATATTTATTAGAGAGATTTTAATAAGAAAGATTGAGAGGTGGACACACACTAAGATGGTGTGCTTTGAACTAATTGTAGAATTAATTCATTGCTCCACCTTGAACTAATCGTTGGATTAGTCATGTGGTCCACCTTGAAGAAAAGATGTGCTCGCTCCACCAAGAATTAATTGTAGAATTAATTCTTATGGTTAAAGCTCATCTTCTCTTGGCAATTTTACTCTCTTTTGCGATTATTGTTCACCTCTTTTCTAGGGACGTTTTTCATATCCTATTATATGGCATAGCATCTCTATCTTTTCTGCTCTTTTCTGGTCGTGTTTGATTATTTGCCAAAGTCTTTCCATCTCTTGACGCATTTCTTCCATTCTCGCCTCGTACTGCTGCTTAACAATATCCAGACTTTCTACTGTCGAATATACCACAGACACTGTTCCGTTTGGTTCCTTTAAAGTAACCACACTTTCAACTATCGTATGCTCTGCTACTGACACATCTGGCTCTTCCACAGAAACCACACTTTCAACTGTTGCATGCTCTGCTACTGACACATCTGGCTCTTCCACAGAAACCACACTTTCAACTGTTGCATGCTCTGCTACTGACACATCACGCTGTGAACAGTATCATTGACAACCGCTGAACCGTTTGGCTCCTCCACAGAAACCACGCTGTGGACAGTATCATTGACAACCGCTGAATCGTTTGGCTCCTCCACAGAAACCACGCTGTGGACAGTATCATTGGCAACCGCTGAACCGTTTGGCTCCTCCACAGAAACCACGCTGTGGACAGTATCATTGGCAACCGCTGAACCGTTTGGCTCCTCCACAGAAACCACGCTGTGGACAGTATCATTGACAACCGCTGAATCGTTTGGCTCCTCCACAGAAACCACGCTGTGGACAGTATCATTGACAACCGCTGAATCGTTTGGCTCCTCCACAGAAACCATGCTGTGGACAGTATCATTGACAACCGCTGAATCGTTTGGCTCCTCCACAGAAACCATGCTGTGGACAGTATCATTGACAACCGCTGAACCGTTTGGCTCCTCCACAGAAACCATGCTGTGGACAGTATCATTGACAACCGCTGAACCGTTTGGCTCCTCCACAGAAACCATGCTGTGGACAGTATCATTGACAACCGCTGAACCGTTTGGCTCCTCCACAGAAACCATGCTGTGGACAGTATCATTGACAACCGCTGAACCGAGTGGTTCCTCCACAGAAATCAGACTCGGAATCCGATCTTTTATATCACAAGTTAAGGTGTAGTGCCGGAAAATTCCAAGAGAAATGATGGAAATTTCCATCACACGATTTCCGAGTTATGTCTATGAAAGGAAAGAGAAGGTTTCAATAACCATAGGTTTAATCTAGAACTAATTGTTGCCAAAATCCAGTATATAGGGGAACAGGTTATTTATTAGAATAAGGCCATTCCAAATTATTTCCTTTCTCGTATTATTTATCTTTCATTCGTATGTTTTTTCTCTCTCTCTCTTACATTCCTATCTCCCCCCCTCCATCCTCCTTTCCCCCCCCAAACGCCAGAGTCACGAGGTATCATATGTGAGACATTAATTTCGCGATTGCCAATAACTTGTAGAGTCAAAACTTCTTATTCCCCCCTTATCCTCCTGGCAGATCGAATAACACTCTTAGATTCTGAGCGTCCTTAAAAAAAGACAAAATAGAGTTGTGTTTCGCATATTAATGCATAGATTAGTAGATTAGTTAGTCATTCGCTGAATTAAGAGTCGGCAAAGTTTCTCTCACGCCTCCAAATACCCCGTCACTGTTAAAAGCATGTTCGTATGGCCGTCCTGGATGAAGTAAAACCCTCCCCGGGTATTAGTTATGAATTAAATTTTTCTTCATCAAATTAAGAGAATTGGGTAATAGGTACTCATTTCATACGTAATTTTCTTCCCCAGCTAATAAGAGTCGTTCGACGATTCACATCCCCTTCAGGGGGAAGCCTCTCATGAGTATCAATTTTTTTTTTTTTTCCCGCGTTTGTGGTTCTCAGCGCGCCACGATCCACCAAGAGAAGGCACTCTTTCTTCCTCACCCCGCAAGGTAAGGTGTGTCGACATTCGTCTCCTCCCCCCTTTTCCCCTTTTGATAGGATAGAAGTATATCAACCGACATATTGTGTTGAGTGTTCATTAAATGGGATAGGTAGCTTATACCAGCGATAGTCCCCCCAGACTAATTATAGGACTCTTTCTTCCTCACCCCGCAAGCTTGTGGACGCCTCGCAGTGGAAACGCGTGGTCCCACATGGTCGTGTAAACGCAAACAGTTTCATTACTCACATTTTCCCTTCCCTATGTTCTCCATGTATATCTTAGGTGTTCATCTTGTATGTATGTAGATGGTAGGTCTAGGAATATAGTCCGGTGAGGTAGGTTATGCTCTTTAGAAGCTTTCCTTCCTAAATTAAACCATAAATGTACTAATTTTCACCCGGGAAAAAATTTCTTTTTAAAATTTAAACCAAATTATTTAAAAAGTAGAGTTTTCTTTGTTTCTTGCAAAAACCCCCAGGTGACTTTTTCCCCTTTTAGGGAAAATATTTCCCCACCCCCGAGAGGGGTTCAGCCCCCTTACTGGGTATACAAAAATAGTATCCCCACTACCGTAACCCTTTATATGTAAATCGTGTTAAAGGGGGTGGGACCATGGGAAAATACCCCTTGGACTGGGGGCCCGAAATTTCCCCTACAAAATTTTAAGTTCTTCCCCAATTCAGTCTTAACAAGAATTTACGTCAGGGGGAGAATTATCTCAATAAATTTCATTAAAAACCACAAAGTTTTGTCGGGGATTTAAAAAACCCCCGGGCATCCCCAAAGGCCGGGCCAGCGTTTTTAAACCTTCTTTCCCCAAACCCTGCTGCATATTGAAAAACCCCTTTGTCATCGTGGGATATTTATTTAAATTTTTTAAATCTTTTTTTGTGCTGGGGGTCCGCGGGGTCAGCGGTGCCCGGGGCTCGGGTCGCAGCCCCCGGAAAAGGGAGGCTGGGGCTCCTCTGCGTCCCCGGCGTTTTTTGTGCAAACCCCCGGGGCCCACGAGGCCCCAACATAAATATGTGATGATACATTTTTGTTTTCGTTTTAATTTAATAACTCGACGAACTGGGCTTTATCTTTTTTAAGGTATATCATTATTATCAGCTTTAAACCTTTTACATAGGGAAAAAAATTTTTTTGATTTAGGCCCTGACATTTGTTATTAAGAAATTTTTTGGGTCCCGAACCAAAAACTGATCTCAGTTTTTTTCTCTATCACTCAATTTTTTAAAAACTGTAGGTTTTTTCGTTTTCTTAAAAAATATAAAAAAATACTGTACATAAACATTAACAGTGCTTATTTTTAAAAAGTTCCCAAATTTTAAACATACAAGGAAAAATGAAAAAAAAATAGGTTTGAAAAAATGTTTTTTTTAACATTATAATTTTTTTTAGAAAGGATAAGGCTACAATTGTGTGAAAGGTTAAGGAAAAAATTTACGTTTGTAGTTTTGTTGGAGTGTTCAACTTGAGGACTATCCTTTTGAGGCCCAAAACAATGGGTAAACCCAATCAAGCACACCCCAAATCTCCCCTGGTAACGTTCTTCCAAAACCCTTAAAATTTTGGTGAAATGTTCACCTTCCCTCTTCGTTTAGCAGAAACCAAGATTTTCCGGAAAGTTGGCAAGATGGCAGGGCAAAAAATTCTTTAATACTCATGTTGCCCCAAACCCGTTTTTGTAGCTCTCCAATATTTCCCCCAAACCCAATTTTGTGAAAATTACTTGAAACGTTTTTTCCCAAAAAAAGTTCTTACGACGCTTTAAATGATACCCAAGCATTCTTTTAAGGTCGGACTAGTACGTTAAAAGGGTTTTAAATTTTTGGTTGAGCGGTCGAATTTGTGGGACCATCAAACACCCCCGGGCCCCTTGTTTTTTTAAATTTGACAGCCCAAAGGAAATCCCAAAGATGGTGTACTTAAAAAAACAGTCGCTAACAGTTGACAATGTTTTTTAAAAAATTTTTTCAGGACCATTTTTTGTGCAGGGGTTTGGGAATATTATTTTTTTCCTGTCAACAAGGGGCTCATGTACAATGTTAGGATCTCCGGGTTTTAAGATCAGATCTCGGGGGCCCAAAATTCGTTGAACCCAATGTTTCTCGAGCTCTGTTTACCCCACATAGGGGAAAGCAGGGATACTTTGTGTATCCACTTTTTTGGCCAAAGAAGGAAGGACACCTTTTTAAAGGGTCAACACAGATGACCCAAAATTGGGGTTTGTCATATTGCAATAACTCAATGACCCCCCTCTTACATCTCCTTTATTCTTCACGAAGACAGCCCGAACCCCAAATTTGGGGACTGCCCCCAAAAAAAATTGGCCATTGTGTAGAAGGAAAACACTTCAAGCTTCGCTTTGAGCTATCAATTTAAAAAACCCCCATTCATTTGGATTGTAGTTGAAAGCCCAATTTTCCCTTTAGTAAAAACCCGGAATGTTTTGGCAAAAAACAAACCCCTGGCAATTCGAAAAATACTGCAGAAAAGACTTTTTTTGGTTCGGGAAAATATGATACCTTCACTCCTTGTTAAAATATTTTTTTCTCGTTCAGTCTTGATGTAGTATTTCTGAAGCTTTTTTGGATGGCCAAAACACGTTTCTAAATCATTTTTTTTTTTTAACTTTTTTGTGCTGAACAAATCCCCTACGAACTGGAAACCTCGTGAATGTCCCAAAACTGCATCCCTTTCTGTCCCCTGCGTTTTTTTCAACATCACTCAGATCTTCTAGAGGGAAAGGGGTTGTTCGAAAACTGGCACTGGGGGGGTTTTAGCTGAATGAGGCAAATTTGGGCCCCAAACTGACGGGAGATTAGGATATTCTTTTTTTACTTTTATTTTTTGTTAAATCCTGATGTTTTCACTAAAAAAAAGTAACCGGCTGTGGAATGATCTTTTTTTTCTCGCCAAAAACCAGGGGATACCAAAAAGCCCCAAATTTTCACGTATTCCTTTTTGGGCCCCCATCCGAATCTTCCCGACACACTGCTTGCACACTTTTTTGAGGAGGGGGCCCCTAGCTTGTCTTGATCACCGAGTTTTCCCTTTTAAAAAATGCGAAATAAAGTTGTTTGACAATACCTGATTTCTGCCCCCTGATTGGAAAGGGGGAAACTACCCCAAAAATTTTAGCAGAAAAGGGGTCAGGGGGTTTTTTAGGCATTTTTCGACGAGACGTGCAGGGGGCAGACATGATCTGAAAAAAAAAGAAAAAATATACCCATGTAAATAAAACCCCTAAGCGGAATGTTACAAGCCCTTTTAAGAAAAAAAAAAACCCCAGCTTAAAAAGAAATAGAAATTTTCAATGGAGTTTTTACAAGGTTAAGAAAAGCCATAAAAAATCCTCCTAATTCCTACTATCCCCATCTTTCTTTTGCAGAAAATTGTTACTGACCTTTTGGGGGCTGCACACACCCCTCACCGCACTGTCTCAATTTTAACTGCCCCAAACAAGTTGCCACATGCTCCGAGTGTCAAAAACGTTAAACAGCGGGCAAGTTTTACTACGCCCAAGTGGAATTTTGGTTTGGAGGGAAGCGTGGAGAAAAAACTTGACGTGCTAGAAAAAAAATGACTACAAATTTGGAAACCCCATGCCAATTTTAGTTTTAAATAAAAATCAAAAATTTTAAAATCAACAATTTTTTTTTTTTCAAATTTTCCCCAGTGTTATCACTAGGGAAAAGTTACCCTTTAAAATGTGATGCTCCCGAAAGACAAACCGAAAAAGGTTTTTACACGTAATAACGGTTTAGAATCTCTCTCTCTCCCCCTTTTCCCTCTCAAATTTGAGGGAGAGAGAGAGAGAGAGGAAGAGAGGAGGGGAGAAAGGGGGGGGAGGGGGAGGGGAGGGGGGAGAGAGAGGGGGAGGAAAAAGGAAAAAGAGGGAGAGGGAAAAGAGGGGGAGAGAGAGGAAAAGAGAGAAGAAAAGCGAGAGGAGAGAGAGGAAGGGGGGAGGAGGGGGAGAGAGAGAGAGAGAGAGGGGAGGGAGAGAGAGAGAGAGGGGTAGGGCGAGAGAAGGGGAGGGGGAGAGGGGGAGGAGAAAAGGGGAGGGGGAGGGGGAGAGAGAGGGGGAGAGAGAGAAAGAGGGAGAGAGAGAGAGAGAGGGAGGAAGAGACAGAGACAAAACTTGTGCAGGTTTCATCTTGGCGGCGTGGGGTGGATCTCGGTCTATAGAAGTTTCCCGAAATAGTATGATGTTTAAAAAAGAAATTTCGAGTAGCTTTGTACACGAAATACCGTATTAAGACTCTCTCTCCTCTCTCCTCTCTTCTCTCTCTCTCTTTTCCCTCTCTTCTCTCTCTCTCTCTCTCTCTCTTCAATTTGGTTAAAAATAGGGAAGAAAGGGGCGGAGTTTTAGCTGTAGTACGGACGGAAGACGGAAATTGGGTGCATTATTAGTATTATTTCATTATTTTTTTTTTCTTTGTGTCTGTCTGTCCGTTTAATTAAAATATGTTTGCAGACGCCGCGCTAATTCAGGCCCTTTGCCTCGCGTTACTGCTTGATGTGAGAGAGGCCTTCCCTCCCTCCCTCCCTTTACCTCCATTCCTTTCCCTCCACTTTCTCCCTCCCTTTTCTTTCTCTCCATTCCTTCCCTTCATCCATTATATCATCCATCCCTTCTCATCTTCATCTGTTTACTTTCACTTCCTACCTCCATTTCTCTCTCTCTCTCTCTCTCTCTCTCTCTCTCTCTCTCTCTCTCTCTCTCTCTCTCTCTCTCTCTCTCTCTCTCTCTCTCTCTCTCTCTCTCTCTCATCTTATCTTTACGTCTCAAAACGTCTTGTTTAATATACTATAGCAGTAGCCGTGTGTCTGTCTGTCTGTTTGTTTTGGGTAGCCGAAACTGTACATTCAATTTTGATGAGGGTCGGCTAAAAAAATCGCAAATAAATCGTAGGTGGTAAGCGGCTTGGTCCCATGTCGATTGAATAATTTTGAAGGGGGATTCCTTGCTATCCACTCCAGAGGAATGGATAGCAAGGTGGAGTAAGGGTAAGTGAGAGTAAGTGGAAGGTGGACGTGGGTGGAAAGTGGTCTGGTTCAGCCGTAGAAGTGGAAAAAATTGTGGATATGAAGCTGTGGATGTGGAAGTGAAAGGAAAGGTTGTGTTGAGGAGGAGAGAAGATGATTTGAGAGAAGACGAAACGAAACGAGAGAAAAGGAAAGGAAAGGAACGGAAGTGGAAGGAAAGGACTGGACATGAGAGGGAAAGGAAGAAAAGGAGAGGAGAGGCGAGGAAAGAAGAGGAGGGAGAGGAGGGGCGTTAGGCAAGAAGGAAAAGTGAAAGAACAATTAATAGTTTTAACACGAGGTAGGAGAAAAGGGGTGGAGAGGGGAAATAGAAGAGAAGGAGAGAGGAAAGTAGGAAAAAGAAAGAGATGGAAGTAAGGACGTGAGGAAATAGGTGGCGATTGAGGGCTATATTCAAGAATGCTCGTCAAATCCCGGCCGGTGGAGATTTTCCACCGTCGTACCTCCACTGGTCTCATCTACAAGAACTGCCCCGACTGGTGGATATTTGACAGGCGTACCAACACAAGCGAGCCCAAAGCGGCATCAGTATTTTGACTGTTTTATACATATCTAATACATTTTACTAGTGAAATTTATCATTTCTGACATTAAAATAATAGCTAAGTTAGTGTTCGCCACTTGTCTGAGGCGTTGGTGCAGAAAAAATTGGCCTGAGTGATGCGTGCGAGTACATTTGAACAGCCCGCCACCACTGCTCCACACAATGGCTGCCCTCCACCCTCCCGCCGCCGCCTGGCTTCCTCACAAGTTCACACACCTATATAAGGCCTCCTGGACCAGATTTTACCTTAATGATGACACGTGTGCATTCACAGTGTATGGCTGTCACTCTCGGTTGTGTTGAAAACTCTCCTGTAATGGTCTGGGAAGAAATACGATGGAATGAGTGGAGAACGGGATGAAGGGGGGATGTGCAAGTTGTCGGGAATCAGCTGACATAACCTCCACCCCTGAGCTCGACGCGTCGCGTCGTATTTTGATTCTTGTATACCAAAAACCGACACAACGGGTGGAGAAAAATTCTTGAATATGGCCCTGAGTGGTGTCTGCAGGATTAAGCGTGCGTCGAAATTATAATCAGAGTGTGGAAGTGAGCTGTGCGAGGCGTGTTTAGAGTGTGAGGGGAAGCAGAGAGGGAAGAGTGAGTGTCAAGATGAAGAAGGGATAAAGGGTGACGAGGAGGAATAGTGAAGAAGTGAGGGAGGGGAGAATGGAAAGGAAGAGAAGAAGGAAGGAAGGAAGGAAGGGAGATAATGAAAGGTAGAAATGAGGAAAGGAAGAGAGAACACTGCCCTTACCCTTAACACAGCTGCAAACATCTACAAATGCTATCTGTGGATGAAATTGTATAGAATAAAGATTGCTTTGAGTAGTCAAGCACTCATGTATGCAAACACGTATAGAAAAAAAAATTAATTTGATACAAAAAGCATTTACCAAAATTAATGTGAGAAATCATCCAAAAGATCTACAGGCTTGTGGTTCTCACTCTTTCATCTTGGTATTATTTCAGACTGACACCCAACCCACTGGGGAGGATTTCAGACTGACACCGAACCCACTGGGGAGGATTTCAGACTGACACCGAACCCACTGGGGAGGATTTCAGACTGACACCGAACCCACTGGGGAGGATTTCAGACTGACACCCAACCCACTGGGGAGGATTTCAGACTGACACCGAACCCACTGGGGAGGATTTCAGACTGACACCCAACCCACTGGGGAGGATTTCAGACTGACACCGAACCCACTGGGGAGGATTTCAGACTGACACCGAACCCACTGGGAAGGATTTCAGACTGACACCCAACCCACTGGGGAGGATTTCAGACTGACACCCAACCCACTGGGGAGGATTTCAGACTGACACCGAACCCACTGGGGAGGATTTCAGACTGACACCCAACCCACTGGGGAGGATTTCAGACTGACACCGAACCCACTGGGGAGGATTTCAGACTGACACCGAACCCACTGGGGAGGATTTCAGACTGACACCCAACCCACTGGGGAGGATTTCAGACTGACACCGAACCCACTGGGAGGATTTCAGACTGACACCGAACCCACTGGGGAGGATTTCAGACTGACACCCAACCCACTGGGGAGGATTTCAGACTGACACCAAACCCACTGGGGAGGATTTCAGACTGACACCCAACCCACTGGGGAGGATTTCAGACTGACACCAACCCACTGGGGAGGATTTCAGACTGACACCGAACCCACTGGGGAGGATTTCAGGCTGACACCCAACCCACTGGGAGGATTTCAGACTGACACCGAACCCACTGGGGAGGATTTCAGACTAACACCCAACCCACTGGGGAGGATTTCAGACTGACACCGAACCCACTGGGGAGGATTTCAGACTGACACCCAACCCACTGGGGAGGATTTCAGACTGACACCGAACCCACTGGGGAGGATTTCAGACTGACACCCAACCCACTGGGGAGGATTTCAGACTGACACCGAACCCACTGGGTAGGATTTCAGACTGACACCGAACCCACTGGGGTGGATTTCAGACTGACACCGAATCCACTGGGGAGGATTTCAGACTGACACCGAATCCACTGGGGAGGATTTCATACTGACACCGAACCCACTGGGGAGGATTTCAGACTGACACCGAACCCACTGGGGAGGATTTCAGACTGACACCCAACCCACTGGGGAGGATTTCAGACTGACACCCAACCCACTGGGGAGGATTTCAGACTGACACCGAACCCACTGGGGAGGATTTCAGACTGACACCGAACCCACTGGGGAGAATTTCAGACTGACACCCAACCCACTGGGGAGGATTTCAGACTGACCACCGAACCCACTGGGGAGGATTTCAGACTGACACCGAACCCACTGGGGAGGATTTCAGACTGACACCCAACCCACTGGGGAGGATTTCAGACTGACACCGAACCCACTGGGGAGGATTTCAGACTGACACCCAACCCACTGGGGAGGATTTCAAACTGACACCCAACTCACTGGGGAGGATTTCAGACTGACACCCAACCCACTGGGGAGGATTTCATACTGACACCCAACCCACTGGGGAGGATTTCAGACTGACACCGAACCCACTGGGGAGGATTTCAGACTGACACCCAACCCACTGGGGAGGATTTCAGACTGACACCCAACCCACTGGGGAGGATTTCAAACTGACACCGAACCCACTGGGGAGGATTTCAGATGACCACCCAACCCACTGGGGAGGATTCAGACTGACACCAACCCACTGGGAGGATTTCAATGACACCGAACCCACTGGGTAGGATTTCAGACTGACACCGAACCCACTGGGGAGGATTTCAGACTGACACCGAATCCACTGGGGAGGATTTCATACTGACACCGAACCCACTGGGGAGGATTTCATACTGACACCGAACCCACTGGGGAGGATTTCATACTGACCCCCGACCCACTGGGGAGGATACCTGTGTGATTTGTGACGCCTCATCATTCAACTGCATTTACAAATCTCATGTTGGCTAGATATTCCAAGCCAATAATCTTGGGAGCCGTGGCTGACCTGATGGTACGCCGCCACTCATCAATGTCAATAAGCTGTTGATTGTATGTGGAAGGAGGAGGAGGAGAAGGAGAAGGAGAAGGAGGAGGAGGAGGAGGAGGAGGAGGAGGAGGAGGAGGAGGAAGAAACACTCAAGCTACCGAGGAATATAGTAGATCAAAAAAGAATACCACGGAAAAAAACCAACGAAAATGAGAAGTAAGAGATATGAACACATTGAGAAACACAAGACTACAGGAACGAGAGAGAGAGAGAGAGAGAGAGAGAGAGAGAGAGAGAGAGAGAGAGAGAGAGAGAGAGAGAGAGAGAGAGAGAGAGAGAGAGAGAGAGAGAGAGAGAGAGAGAGAGAGAGAGAGAGAGAGAGAGAGAGAGAGAGAGAGAATGTTATAAAAGAATGAAAATACAAGCAGTATGCACGAGTAATCCAAGTTAAGCTACTAAATAGCATACGTCTAGCAATGCCCTTTGATTGTTTAGCGACAGCAGTTCATTTAACAGGAGTGATGAGGATGCCAGTTAGGATATCCCGGTTAGGTTCCAGTTAGGGTGCAAGGTGTGACCCGACATTTCCTTATGAGAACCCTTCCCCCTTTTGTGACCAGAGACTGTATTGGCGTAAGTCTGCCTTAAACTAGGCTGTTAGCAGTGGCGTATCGAGGCCCTTTCAATTTTCTGGGTACGCCACTGACTGTTAGTAGTACTGTATTGTGTGAGCCCCTTTCATTCTTCCTCTCAACTTATCGGTTCCTCATCAACCCTACAAGAGCGGCCTTCATGTAGTACTTACGTGGTGGTTTGCATGTTGGTGGTCACCGAACACTCGCCTTGGTTCCCACACCCTCATCGTCCCTTCGAAGAGGAGATCCACCGTCACTGTCTCTCCAGGAAGCTCGAGACTGTAATAAGAACATAAGACTATTAGAACATAAGAAAGCTACAAGAGGCCGGGAGATCTACACGTGGTAATTCCTGATATAGTAATGGCAACTCTTACGAACTGGCTCATTAAAGTATACATACTTACTAACAACCGGATGCAGAATTATACACATGTTGTTGTTATATTAAGGCTATTGGCTCACCTCGCAAGACTTGATGGTGGGTTAAGGTGGCCTTTAAAAAGAAACAAAATCCCCTACAATCACACAGTTATTGGCTGGGAAATACTTTGGAACTCATCCTTCCGGCTTTGACTGAAATGAACTACCGCACTGTATTGTATGCTTATTGTACTTCACATCTGTAAAGGTTCCAGCGTGCGCTCAGCCTTGGTTAACCCACACGGCCGCTATGAAATATGAGGTGCCTCAAAAAATTCTAAGTCCAGTTAGGTTAGGTTAGGTTAGGTATACTTTGTGGTTAAGGTTAGGTATACTTTGTGGTTAAGGTTAGGTTAGGTATACTTTGTGGTTAAGGTTAGGTTAGGTATACTTTGTGGTTAAGGTTAGGTTAGGTTAGGTTAGGTATACTTTTGTGGTTAAGGTTAGGTTAGGTTCGGTTAGGTATACTTTGTGGTTAAGGTTAGGTTAGGTAGGTATACTTTGTGGTTAAGGTTAGGTTAGGTATACTTTGTGGTTAAGGTTAGGTTAGGTTAGATTTTTACATATAGTGACTTTGATGATTTTTTTGGGAGCCATAAATCACTTATATTTGCTTCCCCCACCCAAAAACCCCGTATTCCCGCCAGTTCCCCAGGCTTGTTGGGTATAGGGGGAAGAAAAAAAAGATAGGGGTGAAGGACTTCTTCCAAAGTTTTACCATTGGCTGTTTCTCACACACCACACACTCTCCAAAAACTCTTCCTCTGCCTCAATCATCCGTCCACTGCTTAGTTCTCACCACACATTCCCGCTCTGTCATGTACTACACACACTTCATAGCAACACCAGCCAGTTTCATCCAGCTTTCTCCATTATCTCATTCGTTTCACATTTCATTTCGGTCAGAATTACACGTTTTAACTCCAATTCTCTCTCTACCATACATAATTATCACGTTTAACCACCACTCTACGTAGTACAAAAATCTGAATTGTAGTGCAATGGCGTAGCTAGGTATCTATCAATGGGGGGCTACATGGGGGGCACTATGGCAAGCGGAGGTCAGGGGCATTCTGATGCCACATAGAAGGGTATGAGGGCATATCGTCAGTCACAGGTCCAAGCAAATTAAGGCAGCTATGGCCAGTGGGGGGGCACCTGAGGGGTTCCGGATTATCATGGGGAGGCACGTGCCCCCGCATAGCTACATCACTGGCTATAGCTGATCTGACGTTATATAAGGTAGAAAGATAACGAGGCAACAGCCATGACTTTGCAGGGAGGACTAAACAGCCTCAAATCACACGTAAGCTCTCACTCTCTCCCTCTCCTACTCACAGTAGCGCCGCCAGGACATGGTGACTGGGGTGGCGAAGGTTGGACACAGATCTAGTGTGAGGTGGCCAATTGCTGGCCATGGCATAGCCATTAGAAATATATGTTTGAATTTAGACTTCCTCTCACTCTCTCTCCCACTCCCTCCCTTCCTCTCTCTACTTACCTTGCATTGCAGAAATATGAAGAAGAAAAGCAACAAATTAAAGCGTTGTTTGGCCAAGAAACATTTCCTTCCTCCTCCCAGCCCGTCAGGGTGGCAAGGTTGGTAGAGACGTGACCTCGCAATGTGCAGCGTCCCTGTGCATTCGGTCAGCAGTTCGAGTCCGCCTAGTTCGTGCTGACGTGGCGGCGCTTTGTATAGTCAATAACCTTGTAGTTGGTACTTGCAAAGTGTCTAGATAGGATGAAAATCTTATCTTCCTCCTCCCAGCTGCCTGCACACACGTCCTGCGCCCTCGCTGGCTCGCTCTCGACTATCGCTCCTACCAGATTACTCAAGGAACTCAACACTGCTTCGAAACTTTGCAACGAAATTTTACAGGAACTACCTCGTGTAGGTCTCGCGGCCTCCTTTCCTTCCCACGCCCTTACCTATTGACCTTTGACCAATAATTCTTGACCTGTAACGTTATCTAAGTCTTAAATGTTAGTAAATGTGAGTTAGTAATAGTGTTAGTATAGTGTTGTAGTAGTATTTCTAAAGCTTATATTGATAGTGTTCGTTGGTGCTTCGAACTCATTAACAGCGTCGCAGAGGATTGTGGGTGGGATATCATCGTTTTTTTTCTTTTTTTGCTGAGTAGTTTGTGGGTTGTTTAAAGACTGGATTGCTTTGTTAGCAGTGGCGTAACTAGGTATCTATCATGGGGGGGAGGGGTAGTAGGAAATCGTAGCTCAGGGGCCACTCTGATGCCACATAGAAGGGTATATTCTAAGATCTGATCAGTGGTGGGTATTAGAGCATTATACAGAATACGGCAGCCATGGCCAGTGGGGGGGGGGGGGTACAAGATTCTCATGGGGAAGCAGTACGTGCCCCCCCCCCCCCCCCCCCCCCATAGCTACGCCACTGGTGTAGTGTGAATTGGTAAGCTTTTAAGTGTCTCTAAAGCATTAACCCCTTCACTCTCAGATCTTTCATTTGCTATAAAAAAATCGTATGTTGTCGAGCCATAAAATTACGAAAAGTAACTGAATATACCAAATTTGTTAGTTGACAAGAATACTAAACAGGTCATATATATAAAACAATTGGTTATATTCACTAAAAATCGTCTAATGGAAGCCAAATTACAATATAAATTACGTTCTGGGTCCCAAGGGGTTAACCTTACTTACAGTATATCTACCCACATCCAAACATAATCCTTCATCACAAACAGCATATAAGTTAATAGTAGCTATGTCAAAACAATTTCGGTAAAAATGAACGAGGACTGCGCGGTCATTTTCTGAGACACTGACTAGTTTTTCGTTGCCTAAAATTAGTGCTTTTTCAGATGGAGATTATTTTCCGGAAACCCATTAACCCCTTCACGCCCAGATCTTTCCATTGCTATAAAAGATTGTCTGTTGTGGAGCCATAAAATTACAAAAAGTAACTGAATATAACAAATTAGCCAGTGGACAAGGGTACTAAACAGGTCATATCTATAAAACATTGCTTATATTTTTTAATATCGACTTATGGTGTACCCAAATTACAATGGAAATTACGTTCTGGGCCTAGAGGGGTTAAAGCTTATTATTTTTTCATCACCAGATCCCAGGGTCGCCGTTTCCATTGATATTTGTATTTCTCGTTTCTCGGTGACAATATCTTGGTCCGTATTTTTTCTATAGCATTGTAAACCATAAGAGAAAAAAAATACGGTAATGAGAGAGAGAGAGAGAGGAGAGAGAGAGAGAGAGAGAGAGAGAGAGAGAGAGAGAGAGAGAGAGAGGAGAGAGAGAGGAGAGTAAAAAATTTAAACTGAAAATTAAAAACAACCCCTCTCCCGCCCTACCCCCTCCACCCCTCTCCCCTTCCTCTCTCTCTCTCTCTCCCTTCTCTCTCTCCTCTCACTCTCTCTTTTTTATTTTTCCGAACTTTTCCCATTTTTAAATTCCCCCTTTTCCCTCCCCCCCCCTGCCCCCTCTCTCCCTCCACCCCCCCTTTCCCCTCTCTCCCCCCTCCCCCCCCTCTCCCCCCCCCTTCCCCCCCCTCCTTCTCTTCCCCCTTCCCCCCTTTTCCCTCCTCTCCCCCCTTTCCCCCCTCCGCCCCCCTTTCCTCCCCTCCTTCCCCCCCCCCCTCTCTCCTTTTCCCCCCCTCCCTCCTCCACCTTTTGACGAGGTGGCAAAATGGAACAGTGAAGAGAAGGAGAAAAGAAGAGAGAGGTAGAGAGGAGAGAGAATTGGTAGGGCTCATTGTCCCCTAAAATTTGTGATTTTAGCGGGATAGGTTTTGTAGATGGTGTTAAGTGTGAAAATTTTTTACAGGAGTCGGGCCTGATGTTTGCTTTTTTGATAAAACTGTGGTGAAAATTGGTGATTTTGTTTATTACAAAACAAAAAAAGAAGAGGATTAAAGGCGAATATAGGGAAAAATAGAAGTGTTTTGTAAACAAGGAAGTTCATGGGGGGACAAACTGTCATGAGGGAATAAGTATCAAATTTGAGTGAAAAAAAATTTGGGATACCTAACAAAATTTTAGGGCAGCACTGGGTTTTTTCCTTCTTTTTTTTTACGGGAATGACAAGTGCAAAAGCAGCCAAAACCCAAAAATGAAGCTGATCTTTTGAGATCTTGTTGGTCAAGAAGAACGCTGTAAAACCCAACCAAGAGCAATTGTAATGCGGCAAAAGGTTTAAAAAGGAGCATGGGGGTTTTTTGAAACCTTTTCCATTTTTGACCTTTTAAAAAATACATGAGGATCCCCCGATGTCACCTCAATTTTACAGAAATGATAAAGTTCGGTTGCTTTGAAAACACCATTTATGAAAAAAATTTCATGAAACCCCCAGAAAACGGGAAAATAGTATTTTTGATGTAAGGGTGTGTTCCCCAGTTTAATTGCGTAAATACCCTTCTGTGCTCGGGACCTGTCGGAGCTTTCCCTTAGCTGTTTGTTCACTTTTCCCCTGGATAGGAAACTTGACCAAAGGTTATTTTACTATCACCAAATGCAGAAAAGAGGAGGGGCTAGTGCAATAACATACTGTAATGTTAATTCATCGAAGCTTGTTTTAGAAGTAATTTTTTTTGCTTTTTAAGATTTTAAGGGAGGGAGCCCAAAAAAAAATAAATTAAGGGAAAGGTTATAAAGGAAAGAAGACTAGATTGTTGTTGGAAAGTGTTAAGCAAAACCCTTTTAGGGGGAAACCCAGTTTGAAGAACTTTGCTAAAAGCACCAGGATATCCTTCATTTAACAGAAAGGGAGTGTCGCGAAAATTTTAATAATACAAAAAAACGCAGTGAAATAGGACAAAGGGTTTTATTGACATTTTGAAGAAAAGCCAGAGTGAGGAAATTTGGCAATCATTGTTCTTTTGTTAAGGGGTAAATGTAGTAAGGGGGGAAGTGAAAGAATAAATGGATACGTTTGTTTAGTGTGCCAAATTTAGGGAAATCTTAATTAAGAATGATGGGGAATGAAGGAAAGGTTGATGAGGAGCAAGTACCCGTCCCCCTAAAAAGTTATTTGTTAAAAAATTTTCCCTCCGGTGCAATCTTTTCTTTTACCCAAAACTTAGAACCCCACCGTTAAATACGGATCCGAGATTTAAATGGGGGAAAGGGGGGGGGGGTGGATTGGTGAAGTGTTTGAGTACATGGGGAGAGGAGGGGTGAACTATGTGTACATTCTGGTTGACCATATAAGGGGATAAAGAGGAAAATTTGTAAAAATGAATGTATATGATAATTTAAGGCCTATTAAACCCCTTTTGAGGCCCCAAAAACGTATTTCTATTGTTTTTTGGTCCCTTTAGAGGGTTTTTATGACATAAGCAATTTTTTTTATAGCTATGCCCTTTTAAGATCCTTGTCACTAGTTAAATGGGTATTTAAGTCACTTTTCGATATTTTTTGGCCAACACAGACGTTTTTTATATAAAAAGGGAAAGATCGGGGGGGAAGGGGGTTTAAGAGATAAAATGCCATGGCCACCCCCTTGGCCAGGGGGACATTCCTGGAGGAAGAAAAACACAGAAAGAGATTGATAGTGTCTCAACAAAAAACGAATTGCTTTATATTATAATGAACTTTTATTCTTATAGATTGTTTTTTAACTTTGAAAAAAATAATGATATTTAATTCTTATAAATTGTACTTTAACATATTATATAACCCTAATATATTTTTATCTTCTTCAGGGCCCAGCCAAAAATCGTATTGTTATTGTGTTTTCACAGGTTTGCATGTTAAGGATTCCCTTTGGGCCCCCGGTTTTTTATGGAAAAGGAGCCCCCGACGTTTCATGACAGATAATGATGCAGAGAGGAATCCCCTAAAACAAAACGGCCCCACAGCACAGTCTTTTTCTCGTACTTCCAGTTTCAGCAGTGTGGCTTTGGGTTTATTGGATGGGAACGGTATGATAAGGACGTCGGCAAGACCATGGGTCTGTTAAGTCCCTAGTTTATCTAAGTCCCCTGTTTTCTTTAGGGAAAAATCGGGAAAAAAAGTTTCAGAAAAATTCCTTAGTTAAAGAATTTCAATTTCTTGAGGAAACCCAAATTTACTTGCAACGTTTTCATATATTGAAAAAATTTTTCACAATCAAATTTTTTAATTTTATGAATGAATTAATTAAGGGAAAAAAGGGGGGAAAATGTGCCAGACTCAATCAATATTATATAAAAAATAAAAGACGTATGTTTGTATTTCACGAGTATATTTATTTCATTTTTGTACCCAAATTTGGAACAATAAATTTTATTAAAATTTAATGAAATTTTTTTCTATTTCACTTTACGTTTCATTTTTTTGGTACATGATGACTTTTAAAACGAAGGACAGAATTGGGATAGCTTTCCGTGCGGGTACCCGTTGAGAGGACATCTACTAACAACTACTGTGAGGCAAAAATTGGTATATCAAAAAAATTGTGTCGGGCAGGTAAAGTTTTATCTTCATTTTAGTAGTTTTTGGTACAACATAATAAAATTTAACTTACTGGGGGCACTTTGGGTTTTGCAGAGAAGGCTTTTCAGCAACGTTTTTTTAAAGTTTCGAGCTAATTTTATAATGGCGGGAAAAGATTTTAAATTTTCTTAATGAGCTGAAAGGTTTGGCTTTGTGTTTTGGGTTGTGTGGTGTGTGGTGTGTGTGGTGTGGGGGTTTTTTGGGTGTGTGGGTGGGGTTTACTAGTAGCATATTTAAACATTGCTTTTCTTTTTTGTCCGATTTGGAAATTTCATATCTTCAACCTTTTTCATAATTAGTTCTACTCTGGAACCATCTTTTTTCCATTCTCTGTTCTTTTCCCAAATTTAAGGGGGGACCACAAAGTGTTTTTATGTTGTGTGTGTAAACTGAAAATTTAGAATTGTATTATTTTTTATATGGAAAACAAGCGGTTCCCCTTTTTAAAAACCTTTTCATAAAAAATAACAATTTCTCCCTTTTTAAATGGTGAAATCTTAATTAATATGCCCCCTTTACATTTTCGGGGTCAAGGGCCCTTTCCCAACACAGCCCCAAAGGGCGGGTTTTCATGGTCGAAAATCTTTGACGTCTACATGGGCAGAGACGGTTGATGTCGCTCTAGGGGGGCGGGTTAAGAACCAAAAACCCGGGCACAGTATAAACCAGTCAATTAACCCCTTAGGAGTAAAAAATTTTATCGTAAAGGCAGACAAATCCAGATGAATCAATGATATAGTTTTATCTTTTTGGGAAGTGCACATGCCCAAAAGGTGAGAATGGGCCCCTAGTAAACATCAGGAAGCATGTGCTAAATTTGTTTAAACAGAAGCCACAACAATTTTGCCGTAAAGCTAAAAATTTCGCATTGGTAGCTGCATTTGGGTGTAGGAAGAAAGGACTCCCGATGAGTCCCTTCAGGGCTTGATATGAGCCTCAAGAAAAAAGAAAAGGGCTCCGATGAGCTTTTGGGGTCTGATGATAGGGCCCCAAGAAACCCCTACTTTCAGAACAAGTGAAAACGAGAGGATGAGGGGGGAGGGGGGAACACCTTAGATGCACAAAGAGTACAAGTTCAATCGAGGAGAAAACTCAGGGAACATTTTAATTTTCGTGAAGTTGTCAGGGGAAATTTGGTTTTAGGCCAGGGGTACAGTTTTGGTATAGATAAATGGATTGCGCTGAAAAAAAGTAAGGGTACAAATGGGCTCCCAAAATTTCTTCAAACAAAGTTCTTCCATAAGGAAAGGGGGGGCTGGAAAGGGGAAAAAAATATCATGCCAAACCAAAAATCCTTTTTTCGGAAGAGGGCCAGTTGGCGAGGAGCTCTGCTCTTCTCAAAAGGCGACGACCAGGGGGCGTGATTGGTAAATGAAGCGACAAAAAATTTGGGAAAGTTTGGGCAATGTTTCTAATGCCAAATCTCATGGGAGTGGACATTGAATCTTTTTGGGGCTATCTTTTTTTCCATTAGGTCAGGTTTTTTTGACGTTGGTGCAAGCTGCTAATCCAAATCTCATGATAGTGGAATTAAATCTCATTTGGGCTATCATTTTTTTTCAAAGTGGGTTTTCCCTTTTGACAGTTTGGCAATGTTGCTAATGTCAAACACGGGTAGTGGGAAAAATCTCATTTGGGCTATCATTATATTTCTATTAGTTGTAGGTTTTTTTCTGACAGTTGTGTGAGTCACTGTGCAATGTTGCTAAAGCCAAATCTCATGGTAGTGGACATTAAAAATCTTGGTCATCATTATATTTCTATTAGTGTCTTTTCTTCGACAGTTGTTGGGGAAGTGCTAATGCAAATCACATGGTATGGACATTAAAATCTCATTTGCTACATTTTATTTCTATTAGTTCAGGTTTTTTTTTGACAGTTGTGTGCAATGTTGCTAAAGTCAAACACATGGAGTGGCTTAAAAATCATTTGGTCCATCAAATAATTTCTTTTAAATATAGATTTTTTTTTGACATTCATCTCTAGTGATCCCCGTAATACCTCAACATTCCGATCACAACCAAACCCAAAAACATCCCCAATTTTTATTAAGTCCATGTCTCAGAACCCTACGCAAACTGATTTTACATTTCAAATACCTTCCTCCTTTTTTTATGGGAAAACTTTTTTTTTATCAAAATGTAGTAAATTTTAGTTGTAGTAAAAGGTAAATGAATGTCAGTTATTTTTTTACTGCAAAGGGAAAATTTCTCTGTTTTTTGCGCCACCCTTCTTTTGTTTTGGGAAAAGCCTTATTTTATAATATTAATATATTATATATATTTTATATATTATATAAAAATATATACGATAATTTATATATATATAAAAATATAATATATTATAAAATATATATTATTAAATTTTAGACCTGTGCTATTTTATGTACATAAGTACACATTGTCCCTACAAAAAGTTGGGTATTCTAGCTTTTTTGGTTTTTTTAGTAGCGATTGCAGAATTTGATTTTTTGACATTTTAAATAGAGTTTAAAAAACATAAATGGCTAAATAATATTTTTTTTGAAACAAAAATACTTTCAAAACTGATGCTGGAAACTTTTTGCAAGTAGTTGTGCAGTTAGGAACTTTTTACTACTAAATGTAGGCATCCATCGTGTATACAGGTGGAACAAAGCGAGATCAGACTTAGCTAAGGAAATGGGAAAGAACACCTCAAAATAAATGACAATTTTGAAACATCAGATGCAAAAAAAGTGGTTAAATTGGTAACAAAAGGTTGGGCAAAACAAAACTGAAACGTTTTTTCAAAAAAACGACCTTAAGATATTTCATTTGTAACTTTTCAGAACATAGTTTCAGCGGCAACAAATTGCCTTGAACGTAGAGGTACCGTTTTTTTGGGTGCTCTTTACCCACTTTGGGTTTTGGCAGAGCAGCCCTCATCTTGTTAAAAGACGAAGTCGCCACACAAATTATGGAGTTAAAAAGGTTTTTAAAAAGGGGGAAAAATATTGAGATTTGAGGAAAGGTTTAAGAATTTTAAAAAAAAGTTTGAGGACGAGAGGGATGATAGAGTATGGATGGTATGAATGGTAGCTGGGACCATTTCCAAAACCCTCTGTTTGCCAATCAATGTATTAGTCAGTTTTTGGGAATCGATTATACAAATCAGTTTCGTCTAATTTGTATGTGGATTTGAATTGAGGGGTGGCTGGGGTGTATGTGGGTAACAATTGGGGATATGACGGGGGTGTAGGAGGGTTTATAGGTGCGGGGGAAAATGTAAGAGATAGAAGTAAGGATAAGGGGTGTGAGGGAAAAATTTTAGGGATTTAGGAAAGGGGTTTAAAGGTGAATTTAAGTAAGAGGGTGAGAAAAGGTATGAAGGGTGTGAGGGAATCATGAGGGGGGGAGGGGAGGGTTTTAGGGGGGGAAACAAATTTTGAGATGGGGGTGAGGGGGATTATTGAAGGGGGAAAAAAAGTTTAGGTTTTGGGGTGAGAGGGATAGCAGAGAGAGAGAGAGATCTTGCTTACCACCCTTAAATACCCCCTTCACCCCCCCAACCCCCCCCTCACCCCCTTAAACTTTCCCCTTTATCCTCCCCTTTACTGCCTTCAGGTTTGGAGAGAGAGAGAGAGAGAGAGAGCTTCCCCTTTTTATTCAAAACCTCCCTTTACCCCTTCAAACCCCCCCCCCCCACCCCCTTAAACTTTCCCCTTTTATACCTCCCCTTTACCCCCAGCCTTCAGGTTTGGAGAGAGAGGAAAAGAGAAGAGAGAGAGCGCTTTTCCCCTTATCACCCTTCAAAAAACCTCCCTTCCCCCTTCAATACCTCCCCCCACCCCTTAAACTTTTCCCTTTATACCTCCCCTTTCCCCCCACACTGCCTTTAGGTATTTGGGAGAGAGAGAGAGAGCGAGAGAGAGAGAGAGAGAGGGAGAGAGAAAGGGGAGGAAAAGGGGAGAGAGGAGAGAGAGGAGAGAGAGAGGAGAGAGTTCCCATGCCCACCCCTTTAAATACCCCCTTCCCCCCCAAACCCCCCCCTCACCCCCTTAAACTTTTTCCCCTTTACCTCCCTTCACCCCTTCACTGCCTTTAGTATTGGGGGGGAGAGAGAGAGAGAAAAGAGACTTCCCCTTTTACCCCTTTAAAACCCCCCTTTACCCCCCCAAACCCCCCTCACCCCCAAAAATTTTTCCCTTTAACCTCCTCACGTTCAGGTATTGGGAAAAGGAGAGGAGAGAGAGGAAAAGGAGGGGAGAGAGGAGGGAGAGAGATAGAGAGAGAGGGAAGGGGAGAAGAGAGAGAGAGGAAGAGAGAGAGTCCCTTTCCACCCTTAAATCCCCCTTTACCCCTTCAATACCTCCCCCCCCTACCCCCTTAAAAAATTTTCCCCTTTATACCCCCCTTCACCCCCTTCACTGCCTTCAGGTAGAGAGAGGGGAGAAGAGGGGGGGGGAGGGGGGAGAGAGAGGGGAGAGGGGAGAGGGGGGAGAGAGAGAGGGGAAGAGAGAGGAGAAAAAATAAAAATTTAAACCCCAAAAAGGATAGAGAGAGAGAGGAGAGAGAGAGAGAGAACCTCAATTTCCCACCTTTAAATACCCCCCTTACCCTTTTAAACCCCCCCTCCCCCCCAAAATTTTCCCCTTTACCCCCCCTTCACCCCTTAAAGGGGGAAAAAAGGTAAAAGGGGGGGGAGAGAGAGAGAGAGGAGGGGAAAAAGGGAAAAAAGAGAGGGGGAAAAAAACCCCTTATCCCCCTTCACCCCTTCAATACCTCCCCCCACCCCCCTTAAACTTTTTTTCCCTTTACCCCCCCTTCAACGCCTTCAGGGATTGGAGAGGAGAGGAGAGAGAGGGGGGAAGAGGGGACGAAAGGGGAAGAGGGCCCCCCAGGGAACGGAGGGGGAGAGGGGGAAGGAGGGGGGGATTCCCCACCCCCCCTTCCAAAAACCCTAATAGCCCCCCCCCCCAACCCTCCCTAAAAAAAATTTCAAACCCACAATCTTAAGTAAACCCCAAAGGGGAAAATCGTTTTAGGGGTTTTTGGTCCAAACCCCTTTTTTTGTAATTAAAGAGTTTTACGATTTAATTTTCTCCAACCCCCTTTTTTTTGTTTGACTACCGGTTGGGAAACGGGTTTGGGTTTCAATCTTTCAAACCTTCGGCCCCCCAATATCACCGCTCCCTTCCCAACATTCCTTAATTTAACCCCAAACCCCAATAATGAATCCGCAGGGGGTCAGTTTTGATTAGGGGCGGGCCATAGAATATGATTTTTTTTATTATTACTCACCTACACGGTCTGTTTAAAAAACCGTAAACCCAAACCCCCCAAACTTTTGTTCCGTTCGGAAATACTCACTTACTCCCTTACACTTCCTTTCCCACCAACCCCCTAAGGGGGCCCACCCCCATTTTAAAATTCGGGCCATTAAAAATTTTTTTTTTTTTAATGTATGATAATAATTATTATTAATAAAACAATAATAACAATAATAATAATAGTAATAATGATCATAATAATGAGAGAGAGAGAGAGAGAGAGAGAGAGAGAGAGAGAGAGAGAGAGAGAGAGAGAGAGAGAGAGAGAGAGAGAGAGAGAGAGAGAGAGAGTCTTGATAAGGCCTGTCGCGGACAGGACAGACAGACTTTCTTTCACACTTATTCTCCAAGGGGATAAGGGCTAAAATAAATGTTGCCGCACCATCTCACGGTCACACACACAGTGTCTTAAAGCCCCGTCCACACTACCACTCACCACCGTCGGCGCTTGCCGTCGAACAGTGTTCGTCACTCAAAAGTGGCAGTGTGGACACGATGCCGACGAGCAAAATTTAACCGTCGGCGCTTCCCGCCAGCATTCAGCAGGTTTAATATTGGGCGGGCATGCCCGTCACTCACGGGTCAGCGACAAACACATGCTTCAAGTTATCGGTAGTTTTCACCATCTAGATATTTTTGCATTGCTATGTACCGTATACCACCAGAACCAAGTAAGTCAGCTGATTACGAGTATGTGATCAAAAATTAAATGGGAGAAATGGTCGGGAAATTGCAGCGAGTTGAAGACAAAAAAGTGAGAAAAATGTTTACACACTATTTCTTTTTGCTATATTTTTTAGAATACACAAAAAGGTTTTCGTATATTTTTCTTGCTTATGATATGCAGAAATGTGTCATGAAGATGATAGTTGGGTCAGTTTTTCTAAACCTCCTGTGGTTATTTCATAATCTCGAGTGAGAGTACACGATATGCAGAAAACATGACTCACTTTGACATCAGGAAGCGCGCTGACCGCCGAACAAAACCGTTCGTGTGGACACAACCCTGGCAACGGTGCTTGCCGTCGGCAAGCACCGACGGCAAGCGCCGACGGTGGTGAGTGGTAGTGTGGACGGGGCTTTATATAATATAGGGAGGTGGGGGAGCGGCGACGGTTGAAAAAAGTTACCGCCCCCCCACCCCCAAACACCATTATTATAAGGGATGACATTAACACTTAAACGACGTTGGATGATGCGACCGTGGGACGCATATTTAAGTATATAGGAATAAGCCGAAACATACAAAAATCAATGAAAATCTATTGCAAGAAAGAAAAGAAAAAAAGAAAAATTCCTTCAATCCCAGTCACCTTACTTATCTCCTTGACCTGAGGAGGCTGAGGGATTATCCCCATGCCCCGTCCACACCCAGGCAGCTGGGGCAGAAATTCTACCTAGCTAATGCTGTCACACGGTGGTGTTAATTAATGGGGTCAAATCTCGCTCACTCTCATTTCCCTATCCGCCCATCCAGGCACGCCACGCTCTCACTCAATCATTCACCTACCCGCCCATCCACCCACGCCCTCACTCTCTAAGGGCTATATTCAAGAATGCTCGTCAAATCCCGGCCGGTGGAGATTTTCCACCGTCGTACCTCCACTGGTCTTATCTACAAGAACTGCCCCGACTGGTGGATATTTGACAGGTGTACCAACACAAGCGAGCCCAAAGCGGCATCAGTATTTTGACTGTTTTATACATATCTAATACATTTTACTAGTGAAATTTATCATTTCTGACATTAAAATAATAGCTAAGTTAGTGTTCGCCACTTGTCTGAGGCGTTGGTGCAGAAAAAATTGGCCTGAGTGATGCGTGCGAGTACATTTGAACGGCCCGCCACCACTGCTCCACACAATGGCCACCTCCATTCTCCCGCCGCCGCCTGGCTTCCTCACAAGTTCACACACCTATATAAGGCCTCCTGGACCTGATTTTACCTTAATGATGACACATGTGCATTCACAGTGTATGGCTGTCACTCTCGGTTGTGTTGAAAACTCTCCTGTAATGGTCTGGGAAGAAATACGATGGAATAAGTGGAGAGCGGG
Source organism: Chionoecetes opilio (assembly GCA_016584305.1). NCBI lineage: Eukaryota > Metazoa > Arthropoda > Malacostraca > Decapoda > Majidae > Chionoecetes > Chionoecetes opilio. Next base: position 2,309 of record JACEEZ010019039.1, on the reverse strand, counting down.
GTGGAGGTGGGATGTGCAAGTTGTCGCCAATCAGCTGACTCAAACCTCCACCCTGAGCTCGACGCGTTGCGTCGTATTTTGATTCTTGTATACCAAAAACCGATACACCGGGTGGAGAAAAATTCTTGAATATGGCCCTAAATAACGGCAATATTATGAACGACGCATATGCTGCATGAGTCACATGCATGTCCAAAATTAATTTACGATCATCAACTGTGTTCTATAGTTTGATAGCAATTTCTGTATTTCATAACGCCCAAGCCAAAAACCCACACAAGTCATGCCAAAAACCTCCCTACACGAATAATATACGTGTAGTTTAGATTCACGCTTTATATAGAAACAGATCTACACTAGATTGATACATGCGACGATTATGAAATAAAAAATCTTTGCTCATTCAACAATTAATTGGTTTTTGGTATGGACCAAAAAGGTTTTCGGTATCAGGTATACCAAAAACCGGTTTTTGGTACATTTCGGTCGACCCCTGAGGAACGGCTTGCCATTACCTTACGGCACTTAGCCACAGGTTAGTACATTATAGTTGTAATGCTTTTGTTGTTATAAATTATAGTATTATTCTAGTGTTTGCCCATACTCCCCCTCTCCCACAAAACAAGCTTTGGGACCTGGGGGAATGCGGGATATTTGGCTGGGCTACAAAATATGCGTCGCTACCACATAGTGTTTGAGTCAGGGGTGTTGAAAAAATTCCATAGAACTAGGGAAAATTCATTTGATTTCTTCTGAGTTCAGAGACGTGTGAAGCTGACGATCCTCACAGAATGATGACCGAAGTGTCAAGAATCCCCCCAATCCCCCGCTAGGAGGTTAGGTTAGATTTGTTTGGGTTAGGTTAGGTTATATTTGGTTAGGTTAGGTTAGATTTGGTTAGGTTAGTTTATCGGTGAGTCAAGCTCCCCGCTAGGTTAGGTTAGGTTAATTTTGGTTAGGCAAATTTCTCTAGATATAAGGAAATGACCCTCGATCTAGGGAATTTTACCCCCCTACACAACTCTTAAATTACGTGTTTCCGACGCATAATTTGTTCCCCACCCGAAAACCCCGCATTCTCACAGGTCCCCAAACTTGTTTGGGGGAAGTGGGAGAGTATGGGCAAAAACTAGAATTCTACCTAAATTATATATGGTATACACAGCGCGCCAAAGCATTGTTCGCGACATCATAACACAGCGCTTCCATACGGGAATTCAGAAAATGTAGGGTGGGGTGGGGTCACACCGAACGGGGGGGATCACCGTACGAAGGCTACAACGCGAAAATTAATTCAAATTTCGCGCCACCATGCCACCACGGATGCAGCGCCACCCTCAGTGAACTACATGCGAGCAACAGGGTAGCGTCAGCGTCACCTCCGTGTTTACCAGGTAAGAAATTTTATTTTTCGTATGTTCCTTGTTACTTTTCGCCGTTCTTATATAGTGTCTCATGTCGGCTGTGATGGCGTGATTCTTTTGAGGTAAGTTGCAATACGAGGTATAACCGTATTGACATGTTATTGAGTGAAAAAGTAGTGCATGCTTTCGAACAGGCCGCGGTGGCATTATTTACAAAAAAATTGGTGGCGCGGGGGATCAACGTATGGTGAAGTGCGGGGGATCAACGTACAGTGAAATTTTGAAAAAGCTATATCTTTTGAAATACCTACACAAACATAACAAACAGTGATTGACTATGTATATTCGCATGATATTAAATGGTGGTGGTGAACTAGTGCATTTAAATTAAATGGAACAGTGTTTTTTTGTGGCATAAAGTTGAAGGTGATTGGTATTAAATTATGATGCTATATCAGTGTTATTATGCTATAAGCACATGAACTAACTATTATATAAGTGATTTATGTTATTAGAATGATTCTAGAATTAATTTGTTATGGTTAAAAAAAACCATTTAACACTGCATATTTTCGGGGCATGACGTTCGGTGATCCCCCGCATCACTACGATTTTGGAAAATCTATATATTTTTTAAATACTTAGAAAAACATAAGAAAAAGTGACTGACTATGCATATTAGCATGATATTAAATGGTGGTGGTGAACTAGTGCATTTAAATTAAATGGAACAGTGTTTTTTTTGTTGGTGTAAAGTTGAAGGTGATTGGTATTAAATTATGATGCTATATCAGTGTTATTATGCTATAAGCACATGAACTAAACTATTATATAAGTGATTTATGTTATTAGAATGATTCTAGAATAATTTTTTTATGGTTAAAAAAAACATTTAACACTGCATATTTTGGGGGCATGACGTTCGGTGATCCCCACAAAATTTAG
>JACEEZ010019038.1:26954-34036 GCA_016584305.1 Chionoecetes opilio | reverse complement strand
GAAAACAGACCTCCCACATGTCGAGCTTCTCCCCCAGGAACCTCTCCTCTTCGTCAACCCCCCCTACCGACTACCCCGGAAATTGCCGGGATGAGGCAAAAGGTGGATTACTACTCCAGCAGGGACTGGCTATTCCACCATCTCCGTGGGCGTCACCATGTCTTCTGTCCCCAAGGAGATGGCAACTGGCCTCTGCAGGGGACTACCCAAGTAACGTGTGACTGTTCCGGACGCCAAACCCCTTTCCCAAGAATAGATGATCTCTCGAAAAGGTTGGAAGACTAATTTATAACAAAAATTGATTACTAAAGGGGATACACCAAATCCCTTAGGGAAAAGGCCCAAAAATATCGCCTTAAATCACACCCTTTGGTTTTTTCCAAATACAGAGTCAGCCTTTTGGGATGAGGAATCCCCCCTTTTCTACCTTCCAAAGGGAATGGACTACTTATTACAGGATCGGGCTGGAGTTTTGATTTTAGACACATTCAAATTTTTACAGAGCTTGGGGCGCACCTTTCTCAAATCCGGGAAAGTTTTTTGACCGGGCGCGGGGACACACTGCCATAAAGCGGGCCCAAAGACCACCTTCACCGACCCACGGGGACTACCTGGGACACGGGGTTGGGCAAGGCCAAGTACGCCCAAAAGGGCCCACTCTCCGCCCTTGGAGTACCCTCCCCTACTACTCGGGGGGCCCTACGGCGCTTTCTGGGTATGGCGGGTTACTACCGGGATTCTGCCCCAAATTTCGCGGGGGGGGGGTTCCCCTCCCCCCCGGGCTCACTAGTGGGCTGTGACCTAAAACGGGACGGACTCTGCCAAGCCGCCTTAAACCAACTTAAGAATTCCCTGTCCCAGGGCCCCGTGCTCATCGCTCCCGACTTCGCCAAAACCCCCTTTGCTCGCAAACAGATGCCAGCGCACCGCCTTAGGAGCTGCTCTTACAAGAGGGGGAGGGCATCCACCCCTTGGCATACCCTCCCGCAAATTTTAAATCCACCAAAACGGTTTCAGCACCATCGAAAAGAAACCCCGGCAATCGTCTCAGCGGTACAAAAAAATTCAGTGTTATCTCCAGCCAATCAAGACCTTTTAAAATCTACATGTTTACAACCCCCTGTCCTTTCCCAAATCGTGCAAAATTTACAATCAAAAAGCCTTCTCCGATGGTCTCTCTTCCTCCCAAACCCTTTCAACCTGACCATCATCCACACAAGGGGACCGACAAATCTTGCAACGCTCTCTCCCCCTAGAGGCCCCTTTACCGTTCAACTCCTACGACTCCACTTCTTCCCCCCGGGCGTCGTTAGGGGGGGGGTATCATAAGCCTCGCCCTTATCCTCTCCTGTGTAAAACACACACACCAACTCCTTTTTTTGAGCTGTGGGGCGAGCACAGTTCCCCCACAATCGCTCCCGAACCTAGACCATCATGGGGACTCTGACAAAACTAAAGGTTTTGCTCGACCCCAGAATCAAGCCTTCCAAGCGTCTGGATATAGTTGTGGACATTCAAAACAAGAAAAGTGCTAGGAGACAAAAAAAAGTATCTAACGAAAGTCTGGGAATTTTTCCCAGTCAGAGATACTGACCTTAAAAGGGGAAGTCAAAACGCTTTGAAAGGGCGAGATCGAAACAAACAACAATTGAAGGGCCCAAAACCCGTGTGGAAAATATAAAACAGCGTACCAATACCCAAAAAGATTTTCAACAAAGAAAAAACATACGCATCAGCGGCATCAAAGAATTAACAAAGGAAACCTGGGAGCAAACTGCCCTCCGATCTCAACTCCCGCTTCGAGACGGCCTTTTACCCCTATAAGCTTGAAGTGCTCACGGGGTTTGGACCATTTGGACCGTGCTCCCCAAAAATCGTTGCCAGAGGGGGAACATTTTCGACCGCAAAGCTTTAGCGAAAATGCCAAAAAAGCTAAAAGGTACGGGTATATATTAATGAAGATCTGTGTCCTGCGCCCAAGAAATATAAAATCAACTTCCACAAATGAAGCAAGCCCGAGCTAAAGGAAAAAATTTCCCTACTTTAGGCATAAAAGACTTATTATAAACCGAGAATGAGTCGACCCTTCCCGCTGCTGGGACGCCCATCTGGTGGTAGTGACGACCCTCGTATTTTCCCCGGGCTGGTGGGGTTTTCAGTTGTTGGTAAAACCCTCCGGGACGATGGAAGCGCGCCCGGGTAGCAGGGGTTTTGGGGTGCCCCCCGGTGGTGGCCGGTGAAACGTGGCTTTGAAGGTGAAGTGACTGCAAAATCAGGTGCGGAGAGGCACCTCTCACACAAACCTCACCAATGGACCTAGAGACCGAAAGAAGAAGAAAAAACGGGCCGGCTGGTATTATATTCACTCATAATACGTATATTTTATCTACGTATTTAAATGCCACTACAATTAATTATTTTGAATTCCCTTTTTACTTCTATAGATACGATGATCTCTTAAATCTTCTTGTTTTGATTGCCCCACGTTTCCCATACAAAAACTCCGTTTGACCCTTTTTATTTTTTAAAAGAAAAATACAAAAATGATTTAAAAACGAAAATCAGCCCCTTTTATTTTAAAAACATACCCAAAATTCCCCAAGTAAAATTAGTTTTTTTGGATATTTATACCCATAATGCCTAACAAATTTCTTACTAAATATAAACATTGGGGTCCGTACCCACAAATTTACAGTTTTTTGTAGACTTATTTTTTAGCAAATACAGGTTGAAGTTTGATATACTGGATTCACTAAACCAACTTACCTGACCTTTAAAATTAACCAATTCCCAGGATACAAATGTTCCCATGTTAGAAATAGATAGGGCGGAGTGTACCCTGTATTTTTTCTGATGACCTCATTCTACCATATCAAATAATTTTGCCTTGTCAGTTATTTTAAATTTTAGGGTGTTGATGTACTGATAATTATAGAAAAATTATAATGTGTGTATAGGCCTCCTGGGGTAATATAAATTTTTTCTTAGACACTTGAAGCTTTTTTCACAGCTAATGATAAAGATATTTTAGTTTCTTTTTTTCCGGGGTTTTTAATTTTAGATTTGTTAAAGCATAACGATGGATGTATTTGATTTTTTAAAAATTATTTTTCCTTTTCTTATTTCCACTAACAAAAGACCTACCAGAATTACGATACAACGCCACTTTAAATTGATAAATTTTTGGCATCACATTGAATAAAATTCTAAATAATTACATAATACAAACGACATCACGTATTACCATTTGTTTCTCAATTTAAGATATTTTTTACCCAAAGACAAAGTGACCCAGTATTTTAATAAAAAATTGTAACACAGACTGCATTAAAAAACTTTGGTACCGTCCTCACAGGTAAAAGGGTGACATTTTACAGTCAAATTCCTAATGAAGCATAAAAGCTTTTTTTTCTTAATTCGACAGTTGTTTAAAAAAATTTTCCAGAAGAAGAATTTGTGTAAAAAATAAAAGGAAGAACCCCCATACTTTAAATTTAGCATTAAGAACAGTATTAAAAAAAAAAACCAGACTAGAGAGACTTTCACATAAAGGGCCTTTAACTTTAAAAGGAACAGTATAAGAAATATAGAAAAAGCTGCAAAAATTCTAAGAACCAAAAAAAAACATTACAAAAAAAATTTAAAAAGAAAACCAAAGGAAATCCAAAATCTCACGGGAAAATCTATTAACTCATACTTGGAAAAAAATTCCAACATACAAAGAAAAAAAAAATCGAACAAAAACCTTGTGCCCTAAAAATGTCAAATAAATTTAAGATCATTCCAAAAAAGAGATAAAACCCAAAAATATACTTGATGGAAATCCCCTTTAATTATTTAACAATTCTCCTGCGTATTCTAGTATTCCCTCCTTGCCCCACTGAAACTAAAAGATTCTACAACCCTTAAACTGCAACACCCGGAATTGACGATGTGTCACCAAATATTAAAAAAAACCCCATCAACTTTTTTGCAACCCCCCTACTCCTAATCAACCTCTCTTTTAAGAACAGGGAATTTTCCCCGAAACTAAAAAAAGGGCCAAAGTATTCCAAAAACAAATCGGGGAGAATAAAGACATTAACAATTATCGCCCCCTTTCCCTACTACCAGCTTTCAGAAAAAAATTTTGAAAAATCATTGCACCCGTTTGATTAATTTACTTAGAAAAAACAATTTCTTTTTAAAACCACATGGTTTTTGGCATACCATTTTAAAAGAGTCAGGAATAAAAAATTCACAAAAGTGTCACAAGACTTTGGGAAAAAAACCCTCATGTAGTCGGGTATTTTTCGACTTACAAAGGGCCTTTTACTCTTTAACCTGTATATTTTGCGGGGTAAACTTTAACATAATGGGATTGGGTTACCACTGCAAATTTTTGAAAACATTTAAACAAAAGGTTTACGTCAGTGTATTGTAATGGTAATTTTTCTTCTTCAAAAAAAATATACCACAGGGTACCACAAGGGGTCTATTTCCCAGGACCTTACTTTTTTTTGTTTCAAAAAGATATTTCAAAACTAGTTCCAAATTCAAATATACTTTTATGCTGATGATACCAACTTGCTATTACGGAAAGGGTATACTAAATTTACACAAAAATTTAAAAATGAACTGAATTTAATTTAAACAATGGAAAAAACTAAAAAATTAAACTTAATACTTTCCCAAAAAAACTATATCCCCTTAAAATCTTCCTTAAACAATCATCTCCCTCCACGTTCTTAGAGGGTGAAATTATTAAAAGTGTAAAACCATACCAAAAATTTCCCTTGGGTCCATATAGAAAGAAAATTTGAATTGGGGCTTGCGATAAATGATTTTTCCAAAATATCCCGAAAAGTGTGGCATATTTTATAAGGTACGTAATCACCCACAATCGAAGCTATGATCGTATTACTCACGTTGTGTTACCCTCCCTTTATATTGTGTTCAGTATGGGCATGTACTTGGCCCTCCTTCTTACCAATTTAAAAATAGCCAAAACAAAATTTTTTAATGTATATTTTTTTTTTGGTAATTTGGGTTTTTTACAGCCAATATATTTTCAGAACCCCAAGCTTTTAAATTTTTTTCTATCCTAAATTCTTTCTTCCCACTATAATTTTTAAAAAATATTTCAACAAAAGGGGAACTTCCCTTTTTAAATTACAAAAAACCTTCACAGCACTAGAAATAAAAAGTTAATTAGTTTTTCCGCCATATCGAACAAATTCCCTTTAGGGAAAAGCATCTTTTATTTTGGTCCTCAATTTTGGAAAAACTTTACCAAATGACTTTAAAAAATTGTGTAATTCGGGTAGTATTCCTCAATTAAAAATAAAAAAAAAAAATATCATTTACGCAACAAAATTTGTAGAAATACCCCTCCATAAATAATGTAGTGTTCAAGTTCATGAATTGTTTTTTCTCTTGTATACTGATGTTTAATATAATGTATATTTTATGCCTCAGCTAAATTGTATTTTTTTTTTTAAAAAATATATCTTCAAGGAGCCTTGGGTCGACAATTCATTTCCAAAAAATTTTTTTAAATTTGTTATGTTTTGATATAATTGCTATGGGAAAAAAATTACTTCTTACTTACTTTCTTATTTATTACCACACACACACACACCACACACCACAACACACACACACCACCAAACCCCACACTGCCCCGGAGTACCCCTAAATACCCTTTCCCCAAACAACCGAAGGAAGGCCCGGAAACTCCGGGGTCGGGGCCGGGGGTTTCGACTCAAAGCGGTGAAGCAGCCCCCCGGGGAAATACGAGGGCATTTTTAAACCTCGTTTTCTTTTTTTATCATCATCCCATATAGCTGAAGCGTTTTTAAATCTTCGGGGAACATAGCGTAACCTTCTTGTGCCTTTAAAAAGTAAAACCCCGTCAAAAATTTGCACCGGGAACCCCTACTCAAATCAATCACCTTTTTTTATTTCTTTACTAAACCGGTGGTGAAACTTATTTTGTATTTTTTTGGTTTTTTTTCTAGGGGTTAATTATCTTTGTTAGACAAATTTGGGCATTTAGATTTTTAAAGCATTTTCTTTAGTCATCTCTGTGGTGCTTCAAAAGCAAGATCATCTTACTCCTTTTCTACAAGGTGATTTTTTTAGAATTATTAAATTTTATTTTTTACTACTTCTTTCCATCACCTTTTTGTTATGGTTTCGGGCGTTTCAGTCTCGCACTCATTCCTCTAGACAACTCACTGTCTCGCTCGTAACAATTATATATATAGGCGTATATATTATATATATATATATATATATATATACGTATATATATATATATATACTATATATATATATATATATATCGTATATATATATATATACGTATATATATATATATATATATATATATATATTCTATATATATATATATATATGTATATATTATATGTATATGATATATATATATTGATATATATATATATATATATATATATAATATATCATATATATATATATATATATTATTATATTATACGGTATATATATATAATATATATATACTTAATATATATATATAATACGTATAATATATATATCGTATCATCTCTATAAATCACGTATCTATATTCTACTTCCTATATATATCATTATGTTATATCTCTACTATCGACTGTATATTAACGTCTCTATATATATATATACATATACGTATATATATACGTATACGTATATATATCGTATACGTATATATATACTATAACGTATATATATTACGTATTACGTATATATATACGTATACGTATATATATACGTAAATATGTATATATATACTATACGTACTTATATACGTATACTGTATATCTATCTTTATATATACGTAATATATATATAATATAATATACGTATATCTAATATATATATATATATATACGTATATATATATATATATATATATATACGTATATAGATATATATCAGTTATAATATATCTACTATATATATATATAAACGTATATCTATATATATAATAATATACGTATGATATATATATCTATATACGTATATATATATATCTATATAATATATATACGTATATATAATATATGTATATATATACG
>JACEEZ010019038.1:0-18444 GCA_016584305.1 Chionoecetes opilio | reverse complement strand
GGGTGGGGTGGTGGGAATGGGTGAGGAAGGGGTTGGGGATGTGAAGGGTGGGTAATACATACATTTCTACATCCATGATTTCAGGAAAGTTAGAAGGGGCTATCTGGAGAGTCTGTGTTTGGTGGGCCGAAGGCCCACCAAACACAGGTGGTGGGCGAAGCCAATAGCCCTCCGCAGGAGCTAGCCAAAAAAGTCCGCCCGCAGGGCAGCTTTGCGGTAGTAGTATATATAATAATTATATATATCTATATATATATATATATAAAATATATATATATATATATAAAATTATATATATATTTTATTGTTACCCTTTATAACGAAAGGCATGTATGTCTGAGTGGCGCGCGGTGGCACCTTGGAGAGGGGGTGTCACGCGTCGCATGTGGGGTGTGTGGTGAGGGGGGGTGGTAGTTGCGACCTTGAACAAGGGTTGAGAGGCGAGGCTGCTCGGGTGGGTGGGGGGAGGGGTCGGGGGCAGGAGGACGAGGAAGTGGGTGCGGGTTGCCTGCTCTTGGCAGTGGCGCTGAGACAAGCGAGGAGGGAGGGTTGAAGCTTCGTGTCGGCGATCGGGGTATGGCGTGGGGGGTGATGGGGGTGTTTGTGGCGTAGTGGTGTATTGGGGTGGTAATAAACAGTAAACTGTAGGGAGGCAGTGGAGCCTTTGCGACCATCGTGCAAGAGATGGGGAGGCGATTCCTGTAACTGTAACTGACGGTGACTTGTATTGTGTGCGTGGCTTGTGCTAATTAAACCCGAACTGTCGATTGTGTTTCCTTTGCCTGTGTGTTTTGATCTCGTGTACACTTAACTCGCCTCATCTTGACATACCGAATCCTGAAGGAGGGCTGCAGGAGGAATGAGTGAACTGTAGCGGGTATTGTTACCTAAAACAGCCCCTACCTGTACAGCCTTAGCCTGTAACACCTGGGTAGGTGTGGTAAGGTCCACGAGGGGAGTGAAGAGCGTAAAAAATATATATATAATATTAATTTTATATTATATATATATTATTTTTATATAATATTGAATTTATATATATATATATATATATATATATTTTAATATAATATTATATTAATAGAGGCAATACTTCTCCATGAGGGAAAACGAGATCTTATAATGAAGATATAAACCACGCGGCCCAAGTTCCAATTTAAGTGCAAGGTAACGTGCTTTTACAGGGACCAAACCACCTCACCCTAGGATCGGGGATGTGGGGTTTTATTGTCTCAAATGCAACCGGTCCAACCAATTTTCAGCCATTTGGAATTTCCGAAGCCCAGGCCACCTCATAACAAAACCAAATTAATATTTTACAAAGCTCCAAGCCAACGTACCAAATATGATGCTCCTCCCACTCCATTAACTCCATTTCGCACAGAGCTTAACCCGTGTGTTTTAACCATGTGGGAATCCCACACTCACTGCTATGTATTGGTGTGTTGTATTTTATATTTTTATAATTTTTTTTTTATTTAGGTTAGGCATTTAAATGCGCAAATTGAAAGCAGTCGAACATTCTCCTTTATTGGCTTTTTTTAGCACGGTTTTTTTGCCGTACAATTTGTTTGTGTTCTGCTATATGTTATTCAGATGTTGTCCTATAGATTGCGACGAATATTAAGAAATGGATCAATGCCACCATAACTTCCATCACACCACCTCTAAAGATTTCTCTCCAGAAGCTACCGACGAGTACTCACCTGGCTACGCTTACGGCAACGTAAAAACACACAAACGGGCAACCCTTTACGTCCTATCATCTCGTAGATACTTACACCACCTTCCGCCATAGCCAAGGAACTCAACCAGTTGCTGACGCCATACGTTCCCAATAAATACAGCCTCTGCTCTGCCTCCGACTTTCTTGAAATTCTACGTGACGCCCCTCCTACCCCCAAACGACATCATCGCCTCTCTCGACGTGGAAAGCTTCTTCACGAACGTTCCTCTCGACAAGACTATTGATTTCATCCTCGATCGCGTTTACCGCAGTGAAGACACCAAGCCCTTGACATCCCAGAGATTGCCTTAAGGACAATGCTGGAGCTCTGCACGAAAGAAGCCCCTTACGTTTGCCCTAGTGGTCTGATGTACCAACAGATCGACAGTATAGCGATGGGCAGCCTTCTTTGAGTCCTGTTCGCCAATTTCATATGGGGACGATTGAATCAAGACTCTTAGCTTCCAACCGCCCCTCACTCTACTGCCACTACGTTGATATCTGCGTTCGGGTTAAGGACTTTCAAGAACTGCAGGACCTCAGACAACGTTTCATCTCGAATCCTAGTTTAATTTCACTTATGAGGAAGCCACCAACTGCCGTCTGCCTTTCCTGGATGTACTCGTTAGTGCAGAGATAGCAGGATTTAAGACCACAGTATTCTGCAAACCCACTAACAAGGGACTCTGCCTAAACGGGGAAAGTGAGTGCCCTAATCAATCAATCAATCATTGGGGGCATACGCCGGGGGGCGCGTCGCCTCGCCCGCCCTACGACGCCACTCCCGGGGGTCACCACGCGTGAGTTCCCATGCAGGCTCCTTTCCCATACCAAGCAGCTCTCGACAAGAAACATCAACTTGCCCCAGCCACGAGCCTTGTGGGCGCCCCCTTGGCCTCCTCCACGCCGGATTGTCTCTTACAGATACAACCCGATGGGAAGGATCGGTTTCAGGGTAGCGTGCCACATGTCCATATAGCCGAAGTTGGCGCTGATGGACTATGCAGGTAATAGGCCTCGATTCAGTCTCACGGTGCAATCGCTGATTTGACACGTAATCATCCCAGCGATACCCCATGATTCTGCGAAGACACTTATTACCAAAGGCATTGATTCGTCTCTTCAAGTCACTATTTAGTGTCCATGTCTCACAACCATAGAGTAAGACAGGGATCACAAGCGACTTGAAGATCCGGATCTTTGTCCTCCTGCACAGGTACCGACAACGCCAAATACTCCCGCTGAGCGAGTCCATAACACCGTGGGCTATGCCAATCCGCCGTAAGACTTCTTGACGTGACCCGCCGTCATTATGGACTGCGCTACCAAGGTATGTAAAACTTTCCAAGATCTCAATGTCCTCGCCACACGCATGAACAGACTGTACTGCTTCATCTAGTAAGTCTCCAAATATCTGGACCTTGGTCTTGAGCCAGGAGACCTCAAGTCCCAAAGGCTTTGCCTCCTCGTGCAGCGCCTCGAGAGCCATCACCAGGACCTCCAGCGACTCAGCAAAGATTACTGCATCATCGGCAAAAACAAGATCAGTGATCTTGGTGTTGCCGACGGATGCTCCACAATCACTTTGATCTACAACCTTGTCCAATACCCAGTCCATACAAGCGTTGAAAAGTGATGGGGCAAGGACGCACCCTTGCCTCACTCCTGTATTCACAGGAAAGAAGCTGGATACACCTGCCCCACACTTCACAGCACTCTCAGTCCCAGAATACAGACCAGTTATCAGTGCCCTATTAGTGCCCTAAGCGTTACCTGAATTCCACCATTAGCGTTTATGTCAGAAGAGCCCTCTCTCACTGTTCTATTTGGAAAGACATTCACCAAGAACTAGAGCACGTTACCCAAGTCCTCATTAACAATGGCTACTCTAACTCTGATGTGGCTCACGTCACTAATCAATCAATCATATAATAATATCAATAATCAATCAATCAATAATAAGATAATCATAGACAAATGGTATACCAACCAGGACAATACAACTTCCACCACCGGGGAACCCATTAAGCTTTTCTACAAAAGTCACATGTCTGCAGTTTACAAAATGGATGAAAAGACAATTTAAGATATAATACACCGCAACGTTCATCCTACTAACCCAGACAGACCCTCGCTCATATAATCTACTGGAAAACCAGGAAAACAGCCCATCTTCTACTCCGTAACACCCCTAACGCGACTAAAACACCCCTTCAAGAAGACCACCTTATCTACCAGCACACCTGTGACAGTGAGGAATGTGGACCTCACTCATATACTGGAATGACGCAGAACTAGACGGACGAGGCGCCTTATCTGTCATCTGAACAATGGATCTATCAAGAACTACTACGACACCATGCACAACTTCCGCCTGACAAGAGATGATCTTAACAAAAACACCATGATACTTGACAAGGAACAAGATCCTCGCCGCCTTCTTTACCTAGAAGCAATAAACATCGCTTTAAAACAGCCTATAACAAACACGCAAACATATGATTTCCAGGTGTTGCCCATATCTAAAAGACACGTCAGCCTCAACAGAGGGACAGCCAATGGGCTACCCGCTTAGCCGAATAGCTCCACCCACCCTTCCTCTCTTGATCTACCAGACCGCTATATAAGCTGCCAGGCTGCCTCTTCTGCCTACACACTTTTAGGGAGAATTTAGATGGAAATCTGCCAGAGGATAATATTAACAATATGACGGTAGGTGAACTAGAGGTAGAAACAGAAAGATGGATGAAAGCAGTTAGAGAGGCAATGGAGATGGCAATACCTAAGACACAGGCAAAAAAAATACACCAGTTAAAGCCCAATCCTAAAATAAAACAAATTGAATTGTACTATAACACCCTGAAAAATATAGCAATTACAAGTGGATGGACTCTAGAACATTATAGAGAATTTGCATGACTACGTGGAATCTTAAGACAAAAGTGTATGGATGCTTTCAATAAGGAGTGGGAGGATAAAGTTGGAGGAATAGTTATGGTATGTAAGGACACAACGGCGTTTTGGAATAAGATACATTTATTAGGAGGAAAGAACATATTAAAATCAGCTTACTTAACTGACAATAACGGCAAAAACACCATACAAATAAGGGAAAATGCAATGTATTAGAAAAAATATGGAAAGATGTTTTCAGGATAACGGAGAAGGAAAACAGACTTTGTGACACTGCTAACTCAGATCACATTGACACATACATAAACAGTAACACAATAGAACATCGCCACACGAATCAGTAGATTTATCCAGATTGAACAATAACAACAACATTTTGAGAACAATAGAGGTAAATGACGTTAAAGACACATACGAATATTTAGGAATAAAGCCCAGGTCCTCTAGATTATATTTTTTTTTTTAGAAAAGTGTACACCTAGAGCTATTACTAGATTAACGAATATCTATAATGCATGTCTCTCTTCAGGCTATTTTCCTTCTAGTTTAAAACAGCTGTTATAAAAATGACTCCTAAGCAAACAAGTCCCGCATGATCCAATAAACTATAGGCGATATCATTACTTGCAGTGCCTGGAAAATTTTGGAAAAGGTTATAACACAAGATTAAACATTTTCCTAAATGATAACAACATAATCAAGGCTAGACAGTTTGGCTTTAGAAAAAATAGAGGAACCAATTCAGCAATTGCTATAACATACAAAAAAATGGCTTTGTCACTGAGTAGTAAAAAACAATGCCTTCTGGTCCTGCGAGATGTTATCTTACTGTCTTATGTATAGGGACTGGCAATATAGTGGGCTTTTTGTTACAAAAAAAAAAACATTGAATTGGGTGAGAGAGGGAGGGAGCAGAAATATAGTATCTCTAAGTATCCCTGATAGCTAGCAGAGAGGTGTAACAAGATAAGATAAAAACAAGTCGAGGAAATGAGGTAGTGTGTTCGATGTAATGCGTTTTTACAGCAAAAGGAAGTGGTTGGGTGATGACGTAACACATAAAAGAAAACAAATGACTAAATGACGTCATAGGCAAATCTATTGGTTTCCTTAATGTTTGTGGTAATTGTTAAGTTGAAAGGGGTGAATATTATAAGTTAATTATTGTGGAATAAGCGATGAATTGTTGCATGTACTGTGTGGTATTTGGTGTTAAAGATGTTGGAGGATTGATATATTTAGTGTGTGGGGGTTGTGTGGTAAGTTGTGTGAGGGTATATTATGTGTGGCAGTTTGGACCTAAAATATACCACATGAGATAGTCAGTTTGTACCAGATGTATACTACTGAAAATATCGCTTGGTGCATCCATGGCCATAAAGAAGATAGTTACGTGTCGATATATTTGATATTATGAGGGAAAAAAATATATATGAAAAGAACGAATAAATGGCGGCACAGAGAAGCAGGTTCCATTCTGTTGTTTCTTGTTCTCTAAGCCATTTGACCTTGAATATTGCTCTCTCTCTCTCTCTCCCTCTCTTCGTCTCTCTCTCTCTCTCCTCTATCTTCTCTCTCTCTCTCTCTCTCTCTCTCTCTCTCTCTCTCTCTCTCTCTCTCTCTCTCTCTCTCTCTCTCTCTCTCTCTCTCTCTCTCTCTCTCTCTCTCTCTCTCTCTCTCTTTGTCCGGTGAACAACAATATTTCATCATACTCCCTCAGGGAACATTGATATAATTATCTAATTGGTTGGAACACTTTAAGTATCTTCCTCACAGCTGCTGGTGACAATGTAATTATCATTTTCATTCTATAGAGCAGGATGGACTTTAAAACTCATGCCCTTTATTTCTGACGGTAATCATGCCAAATCTATACTTCAAATACCAAAAACTCTTTCATTCATAGAAAATCAGTCGCTCGTTGTCTGGCAGGGAGACTAGACGTGTTCCGGAAGCTCTGTGTGTGTGTCGAGTCAGGTCAGAGAGGATTAAGATGGCAGTTGCAGAGGAGATAGCGGCGGCAGGGTTAGTGGAGACGACGGTGTGGTAGTGGAGGCGATGGTGTTGTTCGTCGAGTCGAGGGTGTTGTGGAGGTGTGGAGTGGGAGGAGAAGAGAAGTGGAGGCGAGGGGGGAGTGAAGGAGTCTGAGGTGAAAACGAGTGTGGTAGAAGGAGGGAGAAGGGTCGAGGGGGAGTGCAGTGAAGGTTGTGGAGTGGCACTTAAGTCTATTCTGGAGGCGATTGAAGACCTGAAAAGGTGCTTTGTAAGTGAAGTGAACGAATTGAAAAGCGTGGTAAGGAAGCAGGAAATAGAGATACGATCTCTTAAGTGTGGAGGTGGAGGTCCAAGTGGAGTGAGTGGAGGGGCACATGCGAGGGATGTACCTGGAGGGGTACCAGAGGGAGACGTGCCTCGGGCTACTACTAAGGGAGTTGTTCCTAGTAAGTCACCAGGGATTGGTGGATGGAAGGTAGTTGACCATGGTGGAGCGCGCCCGAAGGAGAGAAAGGTAAACAATGACCATGTTGTGTGCACGAATTCATTTCAGGTACTCTCGGGGCTGCAAGAGGAAGATAAGGAGGTAAGGATGGTAGACGATGCATCATTACCGTAGGTAAAATCTTGGTTGTTGGTAACAGTCAGATTAGGCATCTTGACAGCAGGTTTTGTGACAGGGATGGGATGCGCATGAAGTCGGTGAGTTACCCAGGGAAGGGGATAGGTTATGTTAGTGATAAGATAGTTGAGTGCATGGTGGACCAAGGGAAAAAGCCATCGTCTGCCTGAGCGCTGGGAGAAACGATTTTGAGTGTGTAAGGAGTGAAAAATTGCTACGGCGGTTCAAGGAAGCTGTAGGTAAGGTTAGGGACAGGGGTGGGGTCCCTGTGGTGTGTGGTGTCCTTCCAAGACGCTATGTTGACGACTTGTGGTACTCCAGGGTTATTGCTCTGAATTGCCGGCCGGCACTTCATTGCAAAGTCAATGGTTGGGTCCTTTGTCGACAGCTGGGACCTCTTTTTCGGTCATAACCACCTCTACCGCAGGGACAGGGTGCACTTTTCGAGGAAAGGAGTTCAGTCAGATCTTGTCTGAATCCCTTGAAAGGGAGGTAGATGCACTGTAGGCTTTTTAAGATAAAGAACCGGGGATTAGACACTGGGGTCGGAGTAAACGAAACTTGCGACACTAGGAGGAGTTTCAGAAGGCAGGGAGCTAAAGTGATTCGTAAGAAGAGAGGGAGGAGGGGTTTAGTTAAAGATAAAGGGAAAATGGACAAAAAGAAGAGGAGCTGCTTGAAGGTTTACTATACAAACTGTAGGAGTATTTCAAACAAGATAGATTTCCTGAGAGGAATAAATAGTACAGAAGATTTTGATATAATAACATTAACATAAACATGGTTGGATATGTCAGGAAAGGTATTTGATCCGGAGGTCAAGATAGCTGGGTATAAGTTATTTCACATGGACAGGCTAGGCAGGCAAGGTGGAGGAGTTGCACTTTATACAAGAGATACATTGCAGTGTTGTGTTAATAATGTTATAAAAACAGATGACAACATAGACTCTATATGGGTAGAGGTTACGGAGGGAACTGAGAAAATGGTTTTGGGTGTAGTGTATAGGCCTCCAAACTTATGTAAAGAGGATTCAGCTCCTATATGGCAAGAAATAAACGAGGCTTGCAGATATAATCGATTATGCGTGGTAGGAAATTTAATCTTAGGAATATAGACTGGGATTAAATTATAGGAGACAACGTCGCAGAGGAATTGTTAAATATAATCCAGGATAACTTCCTAAGCCAGGCAATCAAGGAACCTACTAGAGGAGATAATATTCTAGATTTATTACTGACAAACAGGGAAGATTTAGTTACAGAGGTTGAGGTTGGTGGTGTTACGTCCCCAGCCACACTTCACCACACTGCAGCTCCTTGCTGCAAAAACATGCACAGTCAATATTGTACAATACTTAACACTGTACCTTGCTTCTCCCCCAGAGAGGTTATCCGGGTCGGCTGGTTGGCAACTAGAATTTAACTCCTCACACTCACAGTCACCAGGCAAATACTGACTCACTTCTCCAATTTTAACATATAATGTATTTACAAAATCATACATATACATAAGCAAAGATGTAAATCTCTGATGGCCCATTGATGACTCAAGCATCAAATCAATCATGAAACATCCCACAACACAATCTGCACTACTTCACGCCATCACCACTCCAATCATACATATCTCCCTCACCACACACCACAGTCAGGCACACACTATCACCACACACCAAGTCAGGCACACACCATCACCACATACCAAAGTCAAGCACACACCATGACTACACACCAAAGTCAAGCACACACCATGACCACACACCAAAGGCAAGCACACACTATGACCACACACCAAAGTCAAGCACACACCATCACCACACACCAAAGGCAAGCACACACCATCACCATACACCAAAGTCAAGCACACACCATGACCACACACCAAAGTCAAGCAACACCATCACCACACACCAAAGTCAAGCACACACCATCACCACACACCAAAGTCAAGCACACACCATCTCCACACACCAAAGTCAAGCACACACCATCACCACACACCAAAGGCAAGCACACACCAGCACCATACACCAAAGTCAAGCACACACCATCACCACACACCAAAGGCAAGCACACACCATCACCATACACCAAAGGCAAGCACACACCATCACCATACACCAAAGGCAAGCACACACCATCACCACACACCAAAGGCAAGCACACACCATCACCACACACCAAAGGCAAGCACACACCATCACCATACACCAAAGTCAAGCACACACCATCACCACACACCAAAGGCAAGCACACATCATCACCATACACCATAGTCAAGCACACACCATCACCACACACCAAAGGCAAGCACACACCATCACCATACACCAAAGGCAAGCACACACCATCACCATACACCAAAGGCAAGCGCACACCATCACCATACACCAAAGGCAAGCACACACCATGACCACACACCAAAGGCAAGCACACACCATCACCATACACCATAGTCAAGCACACACCATCACCACACACCAAAGGCAAGCACACACCATCACCACACACCAAAGTCAAGCACACACCATCACCACACACCAAAGTCAAGCACACACCATGACCACACACCAAAGTCAAGCACACACCATCACCACACACCAAAGTCAAGCACACACCATCACCACACACCAAATTCAAGCACACACTATCACCACACACCAAAGTCAAGCACACACCATCACCACACACCAAAGTCAAGAAAACCAGCACACCATCACCACACACCAAAGGCTACCCTAACCCACCACACAACTATACATTTCTTCGCAACACTGCTCCCTCACAAGTGTACATACAAATACATAATTTACTTCCCTTCTACTACTCTTTCAGCACAACACGTGGCCACCCAAGGAGCCTCCACATCCAGCTCCTCACACCTAGCCGTCCACCCTGAAAAAGAGAGCCTCCAAACCAAGCGACCCTACATCTCGTTTCTTTAACACCCTCGCTTATTAACAGGATTACATTTATATCCCTCATCCACAATCACAACTGAGCAATATCAATCTTAATTCACACGTCCACATTATTATACGTAAAGAATACTAATACACTGGGTAAAAAAAAAAAAAAAAATTGTAAGTCGTCTAAATTTGTTCAACTGATTTAGGATAATTTTGCACCGCTGAATCCAAAAATGACATCCGTTTCTTTCGATCAGGTCAGGATTTTTGTGCTAAGTCGATTTAAAAAAAATCCGATCTTCGGACTAAATCGATTAATTTTTGTGACTTTTTCGGTTGATTTTTACCTCCGCCAACGAAGTTGGAGGGGTTATGTTTTCACCCCGATCTGTCTGTCTGTCTGTCTGTTTGTTAGTGTACAGGATTTCTCGAAAAGTTACGAATAGATTTGGACCAAACTCGGTATACCTAATCTATTTGGTATAAGGAAGAACGATTTAATTTTGGATGAAATCTATTAACAACTGTTGCCATGGCAACCAATTGATGGAAAATTCGGGCGGACGTATGCGCTCATACTGAGTGCATATTATGTATATATATATATATATATATATATATATATATATAATATATATATATATTAATATATATATATATATATATATATATATATATATATATATATATATATATATTTTATTTTTTTTTTTTTTTTTTTTTCTTCCGTTTTTTTTAAAATCGAATCACAACTGTTGCCATGGCAACCAATTGATGAAATATTCGGGCGGAGGTATGCCTCTACTGAGTGCCCCCCCCCCCATAGTTGTTAATATTTCTCATCCAAAATAGGTTTTTAAGAGAAAAAATCGTTTACTAACACAATTCATTAATTAAATGTTATAAAGTTGATTAGTGTACATTGAATAGTAACATTGATTAAGGTAAGTACATGTAAATTGGATTTTAGGTCATCATTGTTCAAATTCAGGGCTTGAACTTCCGTTTCTTCGAACTCCTTGAATGCTCAGCGGCAGGGATGTCTCTCTTCAGAGTCCAACAGTAATCAGCCATCATGACTGCATCCCAGCGTCCCTGATACCTGGTCTCCATCACTTTCATGTCCTGATGGAATCTCTCCCCTTGCTCGTCACTCATTGATCCCAGATTCTCAGGAAACCGATCCATATGTGAGAATAAGTAATGCATTTTGATGCTTATGCTGCATCCGAGGTTTCTGAAAGCAGTCAGCATATTGGTGACAAGTTCTGCGTAGTTCCTGGCCTTGTTGTTGCCAAGAAAGTTCTTCACGAACAGAACAAAAGCCTTCCACGCTTCCAGTTCCACTTCGTTCATTGAGTTTTCAAACTCTGGATCTCTGATGAGCTCACGGAGTTGAGGACCGTCAAAGATGCCAGCTTTCAACTTCTCCATGGTCAATCCTGGAAAAGCGTGGCACAAGTAAGTGAAGCAGCCACCATCCTTGTCCAGAGCTTTGATGAACTGTTTGATCAAGCCGAGCTTGATGTGCAGCGGTGGGAAAAGTATCCTGTCTCTGTCCACCAGAGGGTTGTTTATGACGTTCCTTGCTCTGCAAGGCACCAATTCCTCCGTACAGGCCAGTCCTTCTTCGTGTAATGCTGAGCTCGGTCCCTACTATCCCACATGCACAGAAAGCATGGGTACTTGGTGAACCCGGACTGTTGTCCCAACAATAAGTTCACCATCTCAGGTCAAACAGAAATCAACCACTCATGCTGATCATAACGAATTTTCTCCAGCACGTACTTCACCGCTTCATACTTCCCCTTTCAGTGTAGTCGAGTGAGCGAGGGGTACAGAGGCAAACTGGTTGCCGTTGTGCAGCAGAACAATTTCAGCGATCGGTTGCAGCTGTCAATGAACAGTCTTCCAATCTTCGGGTTGGTACTGTGGCACTCCAAGCTTGTGCAGAAGCTGCGCAATATTTGTACAGTACACCAAGTCCTTCTCTTCAGAGAAAAAGGGAGGTACTCTTGATATCTGTTGCGGTAGAAGGTGATGCGAGCACTGTCAGAGAGGAGGTTTTTTTCCTTCAATCTGGATGCCAACAGTTCGGCAGAGGACTTTGACAAGCTGAGATCGCAAACTACATCATTTAGCCCCTTTTTGGGAAAAAGGATGTGGAGTATCATCGTCAAGAACCACTTCTTCTTCTTCATTTTTCAACACTGGGGGAATCTTCGTCACTAATGTCAAGAAGTTCTCCAAAGACAGGTACTGGAATTTATCACAATGAGCTACAGGACGACGTGCTGATTCAAGATTAGGAAAACTTGAGGCTGCTCCGGTTCTTTCTGTTGATCCTGTCAAATCAATAGCGCAGAAGTAGCAGTCAGTGCCATGGTTTGTCGGCTCCCTCCAAACCATGGGAATTCCAAACTTCAGACAACTCTTCTTGCCCTTGGTCCAACGACGCAGATACTCGGTGCATGTCTTGCATACCATGTGTGGCGCCAAGCTTTATCCTGATCACCAAGTTTCATACCAAAATAAGTATGGTAAGCACGCTTATGAAACTTGTGACTGGATTCCTGTTAGGAACAACGGTGTATTCGCCGCAGATGTAGCAGAATACATCGGGCTTATTTTTGCAAGATCTGCTGGCCAAATCCATTTCATTCACATGCAAAAGAAAAATACCAGTTAGTCAAGAATTGGCGCATGTAAACACTTCAGAATTCGTTTATTTAAAGAAATAAGAAAGAATTTTGCATCATAATTCAAGCAGTAGGAAGAAATTAATCAGTGTTTGGGTAGGGGGTATACCGAGGATCTGTAGCAGCCTCTATGCTACTGCAGTATCCTAGGCACGATGAATCAAGAAAAGGGAGTCTGCCTATCGGAAAGACGATAGCAGATATCACACAACACCACACAAGGTATCCCAAAGGGGGATGCAGTACTGCAGTGGGTTTAATAAAAAGTGTTCATGTAAAGAAGTAAAAGTTGAAGAGAAGAAGAGGAAGAACAGCAGAGGACTGTAAAATCCAGGGATCGTGATTCCGAAGAATTCCTAGTTGGTGACTTTGTTTAGGACCACACCCTTGGAACTATCTGAATTGGTGGAATTATTGGATTAGTGGAATTATCTACTGCAAGTACGGTGTTGTATACGGAGGACGATTTCATATATATAGAAAATACCCGTACATGTAAACAAAACGTAAAAAAAAAAATGTGGCGACAGATACAAAAGTTGACCTGATTGAGCAAAATCAATGTGTTTTTTGGATTCAGTACATCAAAATTGTCCTAAATCAGCTAAAAAAACTTAGACAATAATTTGTGTTAACCAGTGAATTATTACCCAATACTATTAATTAATAATGATATAATTTATCATCCTGAAGAAACTCCATAGAAAATGCTTTAGGGGTGACTAAGGGTAACAGTGGACAGTTAGGAAATAGCGATCATTGTGAAATCAGGTTTTGCTTAAAATGGGAAGTTGAAAAATTTAGTTTTAATAGGCAAAGAGTACCTGACTTCAGAAAGGACAATTATGCAGGATTAAGAAGACACCTGGAGAGAACTATCTGGGGGGTGGGATAGAGAGTAAGGAAGGTCCCAAGGTTAGCGCGGCGGCAGCGGGAAAGGCCAATTAAGCAGGATTAGGAAGACACTTGGAGGGGATTAACTCGGGCGGTGGGATAGAGAAATGTTCCTAGGTCAGCGCGGATAGACCTGGAAGTGAGGTCGGGGTGGAGGAGGATTATACATTATTTGTAAGGAATTTGATTGTAGGACAGAAAATAGATATTCCTTATAGGGAGATAAGGTCAAGAATGAGTGACCCGAAATGGATGACCACTAGTTTAAAACACAACATTGGCGTAAAATTAAACATGTACTTAAGGTTTAAGGCTGGACAGGTGAGCAAAGAACAATATAACTTGATGGAGAGGACAGTGAAGAGATTAACAAGAGTAGCTAAGAACAATTATGAGATTAAGGTAGCAGGACAGGCAAAAAGTGACCCTAAGGGGTTCTATCAGGTATATAACACCAAGACAAGGGAATTAGTGCGGCCGTTAAGATTAGAGCAGGGTGAGGTCTTAAATACAGATGAGGATATGTGTAAAAATTTAAATGACTATTTCTTAAGTGTTTTTACTCAGGAGGATAAACAGCCAATACATGAAAGTGAACAGATGTTTAATGGAAGCGATGAGGAGAAACTCAAAGATATTGTGATAACTAGGGAAATAGTGGAAGAGGGTATAAATAAAATGAAGAATTCAAAGTCGCCAGGACCAGATGAAATGTATCCCAGAGTATTAAAAGAATGCAAAGAGGTTGTTAGTGAGTCGTTAGTGCACATTTTTAGGAAATCAGGTAAGATAGGCGATGTGCCGTTATTGTGGAGGAAAGGAAAATTGCAGTCCCAATATTTAAGAAGGGGGACAGAGGACCAAAGTCAAATTATCGACCCGTTAGTCTAACGTCAGTGGTAGGTAAATTATTGGAATCTATTAATGCAAAAAACATTAGAGATCACTTAGAAAAACATAGTTTGATCAATGATTCACAACATGGATTCACCAAGGGTAAGTCATGTCTCACCAATTTTTTGAGTTTTTATAGGAAATTTTATGAAACGGCAGATAATGATAAGGATTATGATATGATATATCTGGACTTTAGTAAGGCATTCGCCAAAGTACCACACGAGCGACTATTAAATAAGGTTAAGGCTCATGGAATAGATGGGAAGGTTCTTCGTTGGATCAGAGCTTGGCTAAGTGATAGGCAACAAAGGGTTACAATTAATGGATCTAAATCTGAATGGGGACAGGTGACAAGTGGAGTTCCACAAGGGTCTGTTTTGGGTCCATTACTATTTTTGATTTACATCAACGACTTGGATAGTGGGATTAGCAGTGATATCAGCAAGTTTGCTGATGATAGTAAAGTGGGAAGGATTATTGGATCACAGTCTGATGTAAACATATTGCAGGGAGACTTAGATAAACTTAATGAGTGGGTCAGATCTCAGATGGAATTTAATATTGATAAGTGCAGCGTTATGAATGTTGGTAGAAAAAAACCTGGTAAGAGATACACCATACGCAATGTAACGCTCAAAAGATCAGAAGGCGAAAAAGATCTTGGGGTGAGGGTGAGCCCAGACATCCGACCTAGGAAACAATGTATTGAGGCTAGAAATAGAGCTAATAGAGTGTTAGGATTCATTACCAGAAGTGTTACAAGTAGAAGTGCGGAAGTTATTCTACAGCTTTATCTGGCTCTAGTCAGACCTCACCTAGACTATGCAGTTCAGTTTTGGTTTCCATATTACAGGATGGATATAGCCTTTTTAGAATCAGTGCAGAGAAGGATGACCAAAATTATTCAAGGGATGCGTAACTTTAGTTGAGAGAGATTGAAGCTTTTAATGCTACACTCACTCGAGAGACGCAGAGTATGGGGTGATCTGATAGAAGTTTTTAAGTGGATACAGGGATTTAATAAAGGAGAGGTAGTTCTTACTACCTATTCTTACGGCTATTAACCAGGGTAGAACAAGAAGTAACGGATTCAAGCTGGAAAAGTGTAAATTAAAAAAAAAAATTGGGAAAAACAGGTTCACAAATAGGGTGGTAAATGACTGGAATGGACTCAGTAGACAGGTAGTTAGTGCAGTCATTGAGGAGCTTTAAAGAGGGGCTGGATATGTTCATGGATGGGGATGAGAGGTGGATGTAGGTAGTGTTAGGTAACAGGAACTACCTCGTTTAGGCCTCACGGCCTCTTGTAGCTTCCTTATTTTCTTATGTTCTTATGTTCTTATGTAAAATGTCAAAATCTTTCTGAATCAAATTCCTCCCGTGACTTCTGGCATGTAGCTAATACCATCTTTATCAATTTTTCTACTGCATCTTTTCCTCCTATGCTTCACCCAGATGGCTCCACAGCTGTCTCATCTATTTCTAAAGCTGAACTCTTCGCTCAAACCTTTGCTGAAAATTCCACTCTGGTTGATGAAGGGCTTGTTCCTCCTTCTCCTTCACCCTCTGACTATATTATGCCTGCTATTAAGATCCTTCGCAATGATGTTTTCTTTGCCCTTTCTGGCCTAGATCCTCGGAAGGCTTACGGTCCTGACGGAGTCCCTCCTATTGTTCTCAAAAACTGTGCTTCTGTGCTTGCACCCTGCCTGGTCAAACTTTTCCGTCTTTGTCTATCTACTTCCACCTTTCCTTATTGCTGGAAGTTTGCTCACATCCAACCTCTTCCTAAGAAGGGTGACTGTTCTAATCCTTCAAACTACCGACCTATAGCTTTAACTTCCTGCCTTTCTAAAGTTTTTTAATCTATACTTAATAAGAAGATTCTTAGGCATCTATCTGCTTACAATCTTCTATCTGATCGTCAGTACGGTTTCCGTAAGGGGCGATCTACTGGCGATCTTCTAGCTTTCCTAACTGAATCATGGTCATCCTCCTTTAGGGGTTTCGGTGAAACTTTTGTTGTTGCCCTTGACATATCAAAAGCTTTTGATAGAGTCTGGCACAAAACTTTAATTTCCAAACGACCCTCATTCGGTTTCTATCTTTCTCTCTGTACATTCATCTAAAGTTTCCTTTCAAACCGTTCTATTGCAGCTACTGTAGACGGACATTGTTCTTCTCCTAAATATATCAATAGTGGTGTTCCCCACGGTTCTGTCCTATCACCCACTCGCCATGACTAACTCAAAGCCCTATCCACTCCTACGCTGATGATTCTACCCGGCATTTTTCAACGTCTTTTATTAGAGGTCCAACTCAACAGGAACTAAGTGATTCACGGAGAGATGCCACCGAGCGCCTAACTTCTGATCTTTCTATAATTTCTGATTGGGGCAAACCAAATCTTGTTTTGTTCAATACCTCAAAAACCCAATTTGTTCACCTATCTACTCGACAAAACCTACCAGATAACTATCCCCTCTTCTTCAATGACACTCAACTGTCTCCTTCTTCTACAATGAACATTTTAGGACTATTCTTTACTAAAAATCTGAACTGGAAATCTTACCTCTCATCTCTTGCTAAAACAGCTTCTAAGAAGTTAGGTGTCCTGTGGCGTCTGCGTCCTTTTTTTTCTCCCTCCCAGCTGCTTGCTCTCTACAGGGGCTTCTTCGCCCATCTATGGAGTATGTCGGCACATGTTTGGGGAGGATCCACTCATACAGCTCTCCTAAACAGGGTTGAGTCAAAAGCTTTTCGTCTCATTAACTCACCTCCTCTGACTGACTGTCTTCAATCTTTAAATAACCGCCGGAAAGTTGCTTCTTTTGCTATCTTCTACCGTTATTTTCATGCTCACTGCTCTTCTGAACTTGCTAACTGCATGCCTCCCCACCCCCCCCTCCCGCGGCCTCGCTGTACAAGACTTTCTACTCATTCTCATCCCTATTCTGTCCAACTTCCTAATGCAAGAGTTAATCAGTATCCTTACTCTTTCATCCCTTTCACTGGTAAACTCTGGAACTCTCTTCCTGTTTCAATTTTTCCTCTTTCCTACGACTTAAATCTTTTCAAAAGAAGAGTAACAAGACACCTCCCGAATATTTTTTTTTTTTTTTTTTACATCTGTGCCTATAGCGCCTGTAGGCAGTGGTGACCCAGGGCTCGGATGGTAAGCTCTGGAGGTTCACTTGAGGGCTGTGATGGTTGGCCCTCGCCCGTGGTGGCGCAGGCAAGATTCTTATAGTGACGCCTGTGATTATAGAGGCTCATGTCGCCCCCCTGTGTCCTCCGATGCACTCGCAGTCGAAGATAGGGTTGATGGGCAGGGCATGTGGGTGTTCTTAGGTCACTCGACGGTGCAGAAAGGTTTTGGTTTTCTTCGGGGATCGAACTCGGGTCACCGAGAACGCCAGTCGGAGACGCTAACCACTCCGCTACCGCCTCCCCCATCAAATTGGCACACCCTTCTTTATTATGTTTATTATTCTCCTACTGTCTTCTTTATAGGGACTGGCAACTAAGCGGGCTTTGTGTTACCAATTTTTTTGGTGCCCTTGGCTAGGCCTTTGTGATGTAAAAAAAAAAAAAAAAAAAAAAACATTATTGGCTCTGCTCGATGGCCAGCTGGCCATCGAGCAGAGCCAATAATGTTATACCATCCTAATCATGGATGTCCATTCATATACATATATGTACAAATACATCCATACCATGTATAAACGACGACAGTGAAAATACTAATTTAATGTCGTCAACAGCTCTTCAACATTGCTTATAATAA
>JACEEZ010019037.1:42233-52716 GCA_016584305.1 Chionoecetes opilio | reverse complement strand
TTTTTTCTGACTGGGAGCGAAAAGCCAGATTACACACACAACCAGCCCACTTCAAATAACTGTGGGAGAGACAGGAGTCACTCCTACACTCCTCCAGGGGCACATCAGGACGTAACGTTCGCTTAACAACTAACAACTGTCTCAGTGTTTGGTATTCGGGGGAGATTGATGACGTACCACTCGACGTTAAGTTGTTAAAACAAGGCAACTGCCTATAGGGTGGTGTTGAGGACGCAACATACATAAAATACTCATAAATTGAGTATATATGCTGTTTTCTGACTCAAGAACTGAACAGGGAAAAGTATCCCAAACGAAATTAGGCCATATAAACAATCCCAGCCGCTTGAGGTGATATTGTTTGGGGTGGTGGGACAAGAGTGGTGACGCGCATCTCACCGCGCGGGTAGCGACTAGCGATCCCAACACCACCGCACGGCTCCGGGGCAGATAAGGTTCGACTAAAGTAGCACCCTTTCGTCTCATGTTCGTCTTCCCAGCGCGGCTCAAAGAGAATCGCGTAGCACGGATATTTATTTCGTAGCTTCAATATTTGTTATGTATATCATGTGTTTGCACTGTATCAGCTTACAATGTAATTAAATAACAACGTGTCACAGCAATTACTGGAAGTGTCTTGGTGAAACCCTCGAAAGTCTGGTCGAGTTTCGCATACCCCTTTAAAATCACATTATGTAACTAAAAATTTGATATATACTCCGATTTTATGCAATAATTAACCGGACTGACAAAATGAGTATCCATCATTCAGTTTCAACATAAGCTTTTGAACACTCCACCTATTACAAATGGTGCCCCTGGAGTGTAAGCTAATGGTTCCTAGGTCTAAAACTGGTGGGTCATCTTTGCATAGACTGCAATTCTATTGCTTTGCGGGACACATGAAGCACCCTCTCCTAGTTGGACCTGCGTCTTCGGAAGCATTCTCCATTGCTCCGCTTGTATATCCTAAGCCTCAGTTCATGGTGATCGCTGGGTTGAAAGCGGATAGGGAGAATTACACGTATACGTGTAGCCCCCACTAGTCAGGTTTCCCACCCAAACCCCGGCACTTCTGTCCCTTCTCGGGCATTTTGCCCTCAGACGCTTACTGCGTCCTCTCGGCCTATGCGCATTCAGCGGGCCACTACCCCCAGGCGCCTCACTGCGTCCTCAGGGGCCCTAGGGTGATTCAGCGGGGCCACGCCGGTCAGATGCTTACTGCGTCTCAGGCTATGCCCCATTCAGCGCGGCTACTGCCCCTTCGACGGCTCACCGGTCTTCAGCGGCCTTATGGCATTTAGCGGGGGCCCCTGCTTCCTCCAGCCTCACGCGGCCTATGCGCATTTAGCGCGGCCGCTGCCCCCCTCCAGACGGCTCACTGCGTCCTCAGCGGCCTTATGGTGTTTAGCGCGGGCCCTGCTTCCTAAAAACGCCTCAGTGGCCTATGTGCACTCAGCGCAGCCACTTCACCCTCTGACCCTCCTTGCGCCCTCAGCACGACCTCACGCGCATTCTGCGCAGCCCCACGGTGTTATTGAATCACTCCACGGCCGCCGCTCGCCGCCCTATGGATTTCCAGCCCTGTGGATTACTCAACCCTCAACTCCACAGTGTTAACGTGGGCTCAAACCCCCGGCCCCCGCTCGCCGCCCTGTGGATTACCAGCCCGTGGATTACTCAACCCTCAACTCCACAGTGTTAACGTGACCCCACTCCACGGCCGCCGCTCGCCCCCCTATGGATTACTCACCGCCCTGTGGATACTCACCGCCCTGTGGATTACTCACCGCCCTGTGGATTACTCATCACCAGGCTGCAACACTACCAGGCGGCAACACTGCCATGGCCGCAACACTGCCACGCCGGCAACACAGCCGGCGGCACCACTGCCATGGCGGTAACACTGCCACGCCCCCAACACTGCCGGCGGGACCACTGCCATGGCGGTTAAAAACTGCCACGCCCGCGACTCACAGCCGCGGCACCACTGCCATGGCGTCAACAAATGCCACGCCCGCGACTCACAGCCGGCGGCACCACTGCCATGGCGGTAACACTGCCACGCCCGCAACACTGCGGCGGCACCATGCATGGCGTCAACACTGCCACGCCCGCGACTCACAGCCGGCGGCACCACTGCCATGGCGGTAACACTGCCACGCCCGCAACACTGCCGGCGGCACCACTGCCATGGCGTCAACACTGCCACGCCCGCGACTCACAGCCGGCGGCACCACTGCCATGGCGGTAACACTGCCACGCCCGCAACCTGCCGGCGGCAACCACTGCCATGGCGTCAACACTGCCACGCCCGCGACTCACAGCCGGGGGCACCACTGCCATGGCCGGTAACACTGCCACGCCGCAACCACTGCCGGCGGCACCATGCCATGGCGTCAACACTGCCATGGCGTCAACACTGCCACGCCCGCGACTCACAGCCGGCGGCACCACTGCCATGGCGACAACTCTGCCACGCCCGCAACTCACAGCCCGGGGGCACCACTGCCATGCGCAACACTGCCACGCCCCCGACTCACAGCCGGCGGGACCACTGCCATGGCGGGCAATACTGCCACGCCCGCACACAGGGCCCGGGGGCACCACTGCCATGCGGCAAACTGCCAAGCCAGCAAAATGGTCACCACAGCCCTCCACGTCAACCCCACCAAACTCTACAAAGTCAAAATAACACCAACTTTTAAACCAAAGTCTCGTTCCTCCTCCCGCGCCCCTAGGGGGGGGGGTTACGTAGCGACTAAAGTAGACACCCTTTCAGTCTTCATGTTTCCGTTCTCTACCCGCGCGGTCTCTAACAGAGAATCAGCGTAGCACGGGGACTATTCTATTTCGTAGTCTTCAATATTTGTTTTTCGAATTATCATGTGTTTGCACTGTTACAGCTTATCAATGTAATTAATTTATACAACGTGTCACCAGCAATATATACTGGAAGTGTCTTTGGTGAAACTCGCAAGGCTGAGTCGAGTTTCGCATACACCTTTAAAATCACCAATTATGTAACCTGGAAATTTGTATATATACTCCAGATTTTATGCAATAAATTAACCGAACTGGACAAATGAGTATCCTTCAAATTTCCAGTTCAACCATAGCTATGAACACTCCACCTAGTTACAAAGGTATGTGTCTTGCACTTTTCCTTGTTTAAAACCCGAGCCCTTGTCCACCCAGCAGTGAATGGGTACCGGGTGTTAGCTGGGGGTTTGTGACCCGCCTCCCGGGGTGGTGGCTTCCCCCAACACTAAAGGAAGGCGAGCTACGAGTTGTTTTTATCAAGCGAAAAAGATCACAAAAAGAAAAAGAAGAGCGCCCTATTACTCTAAAGGAAAAATTAATAGCTAAATACAAGGAAAGTACAACCCACCGGCGTGTTACCGGGTGATGTGGGGTAAAAACAAGTGTTGAAGCGAGGGAGGGAAACGGGGGAGAAAGAAGAGAATAACTAGAAAATATAAATAAGTAAACGCCCTTGAAAATGCGGGGGTCCTTTTTCATTGCGGGCTGTGCCTTGTGATTGGCTGACACGTTGAGACACAATTTTGTTTGGCTGGCACGTTTGTTTTTACACAAGGGAAATTTCGCGGGAGGCTGTGACGATTGTATCGCTCAGCCAACAGTATCGGGCCGATAAAAACCATGTCCCACCACTGCCATGTCCGTATCGAATACCCACTAGCGCGGGGTGTAAAAATAGAGGGATTTTGTTGAGCGAACAACCGGGCCTTTAACTCTTCAAAATGTTCCCCCTGCCCCCCTTCTCTTTCCACAACCCAGAAAAGGACATGGATAACCCCAAAATTTAAAGTCCAACCCCCAAACCCAGGCGTTTGACTCAAAGGCAAAAAAACCGAGAGAGACTGGTGGCGTGTGTGCTCCAAATTTACAAACGCCGTCGCGTTATCCAAGGCCGGCTGTTTCCAACAAAGTTTTTTGTAATAAAGTATGTTTTTGATTTAAAAAAAAAAAAATTTATGTGAAGAGAGGGGACGGCCGTGGCCCTCGGGGGGCGTGGGGGCGGTGGGCCCCGGGTGCCCCCTGGGGGGCCCGGGGCACCTTTTCCCCCCCCCCCTTCCCTCCATGTCCCCCCAACGTGGTTTTTTTCGATGGACTGAGTGGGGTGGATACAGTACGGGAGCCCCCCATTAAAAAACACGATCAGCGTTTGGGGTTAACCCCCAAAGCTTTTCTTCAGACTACCCTCGCTTCTCTCCCCACATATTTCCCCCTGCCCCCATTTCCCCCTTCCTGTTTTCCTTTTTATATATTCTATTCTTTCTTTCCACCGGCCCTTTCCTCGTGGGGTCATGTCCTTGTCCGCATTTTTGCAAAACGAAATGTTCGCGTCTCTCCTATCACCGTTCCCCCTCCTCCACCCATTTACTTTTCTCTCGCCCACATCCCCTCCCTTCCATTCTCTGTTCCCTCTTCCCCTCCCCTCCACTGTTATCGGTTAACTTTTCCCCGCCAGCCAAAGGAATAATTTTGCGTCTCTCTCTCCCTCTCTCTTCTTCTCTTCTCTCTCTCTCTCTCTCTCTTTTCTCTTTTTCTTTCTTTTTTCCCCCTTCTCTCTCTCTCTTCTCTTCCTCCTCTTCTCTCTCCTCTCTCTCTTTTCTTCTCCCCCTCTTTTCCTCTTTTCTCTCTCCCCTCTCTCCCCCCTCTCTCTCTCCTCTCTCTCTCTCTCCCTCTCTCTCTCTCTCTCTCCTCTCTCTCTTCTCTCCTCTCTTCCTCTTTTCTCCTCCCTCTCTCACATGTGGGGGGATGGTAGTAAAAGTATTTTAACACTGAAGGAAAAGAAAAAAAAAAAATAAAGGAAAAACATGTTCTTGAGGAAAACCGTTGTAGGGTAATGTCCAAGAGGAGAGGGAGGGAGAGAGGAAGAGAGAGGAGAGAGAGAGAGGAGGGAGAGAGAGGGGGGAAGGAGGAGAGGAGAGGGGGAAAGGAGGGAGGGGGGGGGAGAGAGAGAGAGAGAGAGAGAGGAGAGAGGGGGAGAGGAGAGGGGAGAGAGGGAGGAGGAGAAAGGGGGCGGGAGAGGAAGAGGGGGGGAGAAAAGGGAAAAAAGGGAGAAGGGGGGGGAAGGAAGAGAGGAGGAGAGAAGGGGGGGGGGGGGGGGAAAGGAAAGGGAGGGAGGGAGAGGAGAGGGGAGGGAGAGGAAGAGAAGAGGGGAAAGGAGAGGAGAGGAGGAGAGGGGGAAGGAGAGAAAGAGGGAAGGGAAGAGAGGGGGGGGGAGAGCGAGGAGGGAGAGAGGGAAGGAGGGGGGGAAAGGAGAGGGAGGGGGGAAGAGGGGAGGAAACCAGGGGGGAAGAGGGGAGGGAAGGAGGAGGAGAGGAAGAAGGGGGTGTCGGGCATTAATTTTCTGCATTTCAGAAAATACTTATTTTCCGAAGACACATAAAAAAAAGTAACGGGGGTTTTTTTGAGAGGGGAAAAAAAAAAATACACATCCCCTTCTCGCCCCCTTCACGTAATTTTATAAACTATACAAATTTAGCTTTACACTCATACCTGGCGTCCTACACACCTCAAATCTTTCTTAACACTGTTGCAAACATCACAAAGTTGACACAAACACATAAAAAACCCTTTTGTAGATTTTTTTTTCATTCAAGTAAAAGTGGTGTTTTATTTTTGTTTTTTTGGAAGCGTTTGATTTACCTGACTTATAACTTTAGTCCCTTTCGACGGTGGCAATAAATAGTATATTAAATGACCCCATGTGTCCGTGTGTTGATCTTTTTTCCCTTTGCGTTTTACGTACGTAGCTAAAAAGGGGAAAAAATCAAAATCCTTTTATAAGATAATTTCTAAATACAAAAGGCACTTAGATAGTTTTTTATTATTTTAGATATTATTATTAGAATTTTCATTATTTTAAGTTTGATAAAAATTTTGATAGATTAGATAACAAAAATTTTGTTTATGTGTCACTCAACCTTATTTTTTGCTGTATAAGAACCGCAATAAAGTTTCCCCAGAATAAAATAGGTAAAGAGGGGGAGCATACGTAACTGCCGGGGGTGCGGGGGTCATCTCCGTGCTTAGCTCTTAAGCCGTGGGGGTGTAGAATAAAAAGCAGTATTAATAAAGGGGTATAAAGTCGTGGTGTACCACCTAACTCTGAAGTAGTGATAAAGGATAGTAAGGGGAGTAAAAAAAACCACAAAATTTAGCTAACCCGGCTCTAAATATTTTTCTGTTCGTCATTGATGGAAATAACGGTCCCGCAGCTCCCCGGGGGCCAGGGAGGGGGATGGACCGAGCTCCCGGGGGGCCAGGCAGGGCACGGCCCGCAGTCCCGGGGGCCAGGAGGGCATGGACCGAGCTCCCCGGGGGGCCAGGCAGGGAGGCCCGCAGCTCCCGGGGGGCCCGGGAGGCGCGGGCCCCCAGCCCCCCGAGAGCCCCGGCAGGGCACGGGCCCCCAGCTCCCCGGGGGCCAGGCAGGGCACGGCCCGCAGCTTCGGGGGCCCCAGGGCACGGCCCGCAGCTCGCCCGGGGGGCCCGGCAGGGGAGGCCCGCACTCCCCGGGGGCCAGGGAGGAGGACCCGAGTCCCCGGGGCCCGGCAGGGCACGGCCGCAGCTCCCCGGGGGCCAGGCAGGGGACGGGCCCCCAGCTTCCCCGGGGGGCCCGGAGGCAGGCCCGCAGCTCGCCCGGGGGGCCGACAGGACGGCCGAGCTCCCGGGGGCCAGGCAGGGCACGGCCCGCAGCTCCCCGGGGGCCGGCAGGGCCGGCCCCCAGCTCCCCGGCGGAGGAGGGCACGGCCCGCAGCTCCCCCGGGGCCGGGAGGGCACGGCCCGGGTCTCCCCGGGGGCCAGGCCCCGGGCCCGGACCGCAGCTCCCCGGGGGCCAAGGCAGGGCCGGCCAGCAGTCCCCGGGGGGCCCGCGGGCACGACCCGCAGCTCGCCGGGGGGAGGCGGGGACGGCCCGCAGCTCCCCGGGGGCCCGGAGGGCACGGCCCCCCAGCTCCCGGGGGCCAGGGAGGGGAAAGGGCCCCCAGCTCGCCGGGGGTAGGAGGGCACGGCTCGCAGCTCCCGGGAGCCCCACAGGGCACGGCCCGCAGCTCCCCGGGGGGCCCGGCCGGGCCCCCGGCCCGAGTCCCCGGGGCCAGGGAGGGCACCCCGAGCTCCCCGGGGGGCCGGCAGGGCACGGCCCGCAGTCCCCCGGGGGGCCGGGAGGGCACGGCCGCAGCTCCCGGGGGCCCGGCAGGGACGGTTTGCAGTCCCCGGGAGCAGGCAGGCAGGCCCGGACTCCCCGGGAGCTAGGAGGGCCGGCCCGAAGCTCCCCCGGGGGCCAGGCAGGGGACGGGCCCCCAGCTCCCCGGGGCCCGGCAGGGGACGGCCGAATCCCGGGGGGGACAGGGTACGGCCCCCAGTCCCCAGGGCCAGGGAGGGCCGGCCCGCAGGGCCCCGGGGGGCCCGGGAGGGCACGGCCCGCGCTCGCCGGCCGGGAGCTGGGAGGCAGCGCTTTTTTGGGTTTATAAGTTTTTTTATTGCGATGAACAGCGGGAAATTTAATGAAGCTTTGAAGCTTTTCCAAACCCCTTGCACCCTTTTTTCCAGGCAAATAAAAAAACTTATTTATTCTTAAGAAAGTTTTGGAATTTAATGGGTAGTGACAGACATTTAATTTCTAATATAACCTCCCCGTATTTTGGTTCCAAATTTAAACCTTCCCGACTCTCAAAAATATACAGTCATTACGCTGCTTGTCCCATAAACGGTCGTTCCAAGACGTCTCAAATCCCAAATTTCCTTTTCCCTATTTTCCTTTATGCCAGCGCGCGTCGGTTTTTTAGAGTGTAAGTCCCCGTCTCAAGGGGAACCCTTTTAACTCAGGTACTGAGGAGCAAGAGGGAAAAGGAAGCTGGAAAGGACAAGGCGACGCTACAGCTGGTGCTGCAGCCTCTTGGTGCCCCCCAAGAAGCGGCGTCTGGGCGCGCACCCGCGCATCCCCGCGGCACTGTAACTGCGTGGTGGGCAGCGTGAACGATCAGTGCGTGTGCAGCGGGGCTCAGGCGCGAACACACCCCTTTCCCCTTCTGGACCATGGCCAACGGGGGGCTTATCGATCACCGGCCAGGAGGCCACCCCCACTTCGCCATTTTACCTGGGAACGCCCCCACACTCTGCGGTGGGGAGTGAAGAAATCACGTCACCTCGGGGCGGGTGGGGGGGGAGACTCCCGCCACCGTCTTCCCGGGGTGGCCGACCCTGCTAGAAACCCCGGTAGACACGAGTAGAGGACATCGTGCGGACGGCCACGATGCGGCGCGGCCAACATGGTGAGGTGTTCAGACCTATCGGGGGCCCACCCCTTTGTACTGAAGCCAGGTAGCGCGACGAAGAGTAGGAAAAAACCGGCGTCTAGGAGCCCGACGTGCTCAAAGTGCAGGGAACCGAACACCAAGAAAAGGAACTTGAAAATGTGGTGGGCACGGGGGCCGTGGGGTTCCACGTGTATGATAAACGCCGCCCACTTTAAAAGAGGCAAGGAAACCGAGACCCGCCCCCAAACGTTCAGCCATTGATGTTTTGGCGACGGCTGCCCCCTGCCCCTGAACCGCTGGAGGAGGGTTTCCTCGAACGAGAGACTTCATCGCGGGGAAACCCTTCTTAGCGACACGGGCCCTGCTGGCACGCGCGCCACACGATCACCTTCTTCTCGATTCACAGTGGCGGAAGGGGCGATGGGGATGGTGATGAGTTTTTCACGAGGGGAAAGCACGGCGGGAAAACAGAGAGTAAAGTTTGGCAGGTAACAAAAGGGACGGTTATGAGCCCCTCACGAAGGGATCCCGGGGGGGAAACACTTAAAGATGAGAAAGGGGACCCAGGCATGCCATCTCGCGCCACTCTACAGTCCGCACTACTCTCTATGCTTCAACGTTGCTTCATCGTTCTCATGTATATTTTTTTTGGAATAAGAACCTATTTACGTTCGTATGCTTTTTTTTTTTTTTTTCTGGAAGTTTTTTGTTTTGAATTAACTGCAAACCGTTTTTTGCGCAATGTTTTTTTTTTTTTAATTATTATATTTTTTTTTTAGAGGTAAAAATGTAAATTTAAAGTTTTTCTAAATTTTTTAGGTAAAAGGTTTTAATTAGGTATAGGGTTTGGTTCGGTTCAATTTTTCTTTTTTGTCATTTTTGTTGAAATCATAATTAAAAAAAAAAAATTTTTAAGTGATTTCCGCGGAAACGGTTAGCAGTGAAATTTAAAAAACCCAAAAATTTCCGGAAAAAAAAAAAGCTTTGTCCCCCAAAGAATTTGGTGTTCATTTGGGAAAAAGACCCAATCTGTGTTTTTAGTTGTCCTTTCTTTCTCTTTGTCCCCCCACACGATTTTCCTTTTTTTTCCTTCTCCCATTGATTTGGTGGAAATTGTCACTTAGTTGATTTCCCCGAGCCATACTAGTTACGACATCAAAGCGCTGAAAAAAATGGGGAAGATAAGGAAGGGGGGGGGGGTTTTTTAGGTCTGGTCCCCTTTTTATGTGTTCTATCCGCCCCATC
The DNA here is from genome assembly GCA_016584305.1 of Chionoecetes opilio. Lineage (NCBI taxonomy): Eukaryota > Metazoa > Arthropoda > Malacostraca > Decapoda > Majidae > Chionoecetes > Chionoecetes opilio. The sequence continues at coordinate 43,183 of JACEEZ010019037.1, read as the reverse complement.
AGATAAATTTTACAGCCATACCTCTTTCACCCCTTTTTTCACTATACTATTATCAGAGGTATGCAGAAATTTTTGTTGTGGAAAAAGTGGGGGGGAGGGGGCTTGTGTAAGTGGTGTAAATAGTATTAACCTTGATTAGAAAAGGAAAAAGATATCCAATCTCTTTTCATTGCTTGGTATATGGATATCAGTACTTTTTTGATTTTTTGTATTTGTTTCAAACATTAATTTCAAAACAAGGTGGCGAGAAGATATAAAGAGAGAGAGAGAGAGAGGCGAAAAGAGAGAGAGAGAGGGGAGAGAAAAGAGAGAGAGAGAGGAGAGAGAGAGAAGAAGGGGAGAGAGAGAGAGAGAGAGAGAGATGAGAGAGAGAGAGAGAAGAGAGGAGAGAGAGAAGAAGGGAGAGAGAGAGAGAGAGAGATAGGAGAGAGGAGAGAGAGAAGAGAGAGAGAAGAGAGAGAGAGAGAGAGGAGAGAGAAGAGAGAGAGAGAAAGAGAGATGAGCCACAGGAAAATTTACCCCTCACCTCCACTCTCTTCTGGCCCAGCGACGGGGGCACGTGGCTGCAAAATCACCCCAATTGGGGGCCCAGCCATGTTGCCGGGCAACGAAGCAGCTGATGAGCTGCAAAAACGCGCTGCCCTTCCCCCCCCACCACGGCTGTTCTGCCCAGCCTCTCCCAAAACCCACTCAAAAATAAAGTTGCCTTTCACGCTTGCCCCCCACAACACGAGGGCCCCTCCCCCTCATCACCTCTGCCTCTGGACGCTGCTGCAACGTTACCCCCACTTCCCCCAATAGCCCGAGCCGGGGAGTATCTACCACCTGGGGGGACTAAACACGAATGGTACTAAATGTTTATAGAGTGACTGTAAAAACTTTAAAATAGATAGCCTTCCCGCACTGGGACTTAGTCTGATTTTTTTATGCAATGGGGGGTGCTACCAAAA
>JACEEZ010019037.1:0-32850 GCA_016584305.1 Chionoecetes opilio | reverse complement strand
TTTAATAATGCATACAAACATGCGGTAGTTCATTTCAGCAAAGCCGAAGGAGAGTTCCAAAGTATTCCGGTGTGTGTGGGAAGGGTGTCGGTGTGCAGGCGTGTGTGTAGAAGAAGCGGTTGCAGGCGTGTTGGGGAAGAAGCGTGTGGAGAAGGGTTGGTGTGAGGCTTTGGAGTGTGGGAAGGGTGTCGTTGAAGGCGTTTGTGGACGGAGGCGTGAGTGTGGGAAGGGGTGTCGTGTGCAGGCGTGTGTGTGGGAAGGGGTGTCGGGGCAGGCGTTGTGTGGAAGGAACATGCGAAACCATAAAGGATGCTGCAGGGCATATAGCAAAAAAAAATCTTCAGAAACACCCAAATATCTTCAAGTACTATTATATTTATCTCTGTGTTTACGTGCCTCTGATCAGCGGGGGAAGAGGATCCTCCCTAAGGGTTTACGTCACGGAGCCTGAGCCTGGAGCGCCCTGCAAATCTTGAGTGCGTTTGAGAACTGGGGGAATTTGCAGATTTTGATTGCGGATTATTTAAAAAACGGCTGACTGGATACAAAAAGTGACGACGTATTGTTGATATACTCGTCAAGGCTATGATTTGACTGCATTAAATCAGGAATGATGAAATGGTCTGGACGACTACTTTAATCTCACAATACTTTACCATTTCCGCATTCTGAAGGCGATGTCGCCCACACCCCCTTTGGGTACTTTCATCCCTGCTGGTCAAGCTTTGGTAATTTTGACAACCAGTGCCACCAGCGCCTCAGTTCTGGGGACGTTCCACATACCAAAGTCACGACCCCCCATGATGTGATGGATTTTGCGAGAAGCATTCATAAGTGTTATTTCTCATAGAAGTGATAATAAGTCTTCTTTTTTTTTAAAGTAAACAAATTCATGGCCCGAGCAAAAAATTAACTTAATCATCCACTTTAAAGCAAAAAAAAATTACTCACGCATTACTCAGGTTAGGTTAGTTTACTGCTCTATAGCAGTAAACTAACCTAACCTGAGTAATGCCACCCAATGCGGCCGCCCGTATGATCCAATATATAGAGGCAGTCGTGCGTTTATTTTCTGATTTAACTAACCTAAAAAAAAACTAAAATGTTAAAACTAAGATATGTCATAAATTACTAAACTAACCTCACTATAACCCCTAAAAATTACTAACTAACCTCACTAAACCCCCTAAAGTTACAAAACCCAACCCCATATAAGTTACTAACCTAACCTCACTTAACCCTAAAGTTTCAAACATAACCTCACTATAACCCCGAAAAGTTACTACCTAACCCCACTATACCTAAAAGTATACCTTCCCTAAAATAACCCCTTAAAAGTTACTAACCTAACCACACTATAGCCCCAAAAGTTTATTATTTGCGTAGGCGCCGCATGTGTATACATCCACGTCTCTGGACTAGAAGAAATCCAATTTAATTTCCTTGAGCTTGGAATTTTTATAACTTCCATAACTCAAAAAATATTGGTTGGACGCATATTTTGTACCCCAGCCTATACCCGCATTCTCCAGGTCCCCCAAGCTGTTTGGGGTCAAAGGGGAGTATGGGCAAACACGGGAAATTTAACCGAATATGCAAGGAGTATAGATAGGGCCAGGGCGAACAGTATAAAACGGCAGTAGGTAGAAGGCAGTAGCTATAGATACGGCAGTAACACCCATAATATGAAACCCACTTAATTATCGGTGTTTGTAATCTTTAAAGATGTTAAGGTAATGGAATTCTCCCCGAAACCCAACCGAGAACTCCCCCGATAGTGGAAACTCGCCGACTAGAAAAGTTTCGAAACAGTTCCCTTTTAATAGCTTCCCTGATCAGTTTGGTGGTATTTAGGTCAAATACTGAAAACAGGGTTAAAACTATTAAAAAAAATATTTGGTTTTATGTAAAATCAAGTCAGGAAAATGAAACTGTCGCCGAGAATAAAAAACTTCGCCGAGAAAAATTGGAACGTCGCCGACGGGGGCGACTGTTCCCCCAATGGGCAAAAGGGTTTGAAATTTTTTTCTCATGTTAATAACTTGTATAAAATTAAACCCAAAAAATTACAAACACTCAATCAATCAATCAAACAATCAATCAAACAATCAAACAACAATCCCCCTCTCTCTTCCCCTTCCCTTTTCTCTCTCCCCCCCTTTTCTCCCCCTCTTCTCTCTCTCTTCCCCCTCTCTCTCTCTCTCCCTCTCTCTCTGGGACCTCACCTCCCCCCCCCCCCACTCCTTGCTCAAGTGGGGGAAAAACCTTTTGGCTTTTCGTCCCCCTGAGATTTAACATTGTCACGCACGTCACCTGTTAAATTTACCACACCGTAACATATCACGTCACCGTTAAATACACCACCTGTAAAAACTACACGTTTACCCGTTAACTTCACACCTGTAACACTTCACGTCACCTGTTATTTCACACCCTGTAACACTATCACGTCATGTTTTAAATTGACACACACCTGAAAAATATCACGTACCTTTAAAATTGCACACACCGTAACACTATCATCACCTGTTAATTGACACAACCTGTAAAAATATCACGTCACCTTTTAATTTACACACCCCGAACCTATCACGTCCCCCTTTTAAACTTGACACACACCTGTAACCTATCATCCCCTTTTAACTTGACACACCCCTGTAACACTATCAGTCACCTTTTAACTGAACACACCTGTAACACTATCACGTCACCTGTTAACTTGACACACCCCCTGAACATATCACTCACCTTTAATTGACACACCCCTGTAACCTACAGTCACCTTTTAAAACTTGACACCCCCTGAAAAACTTCACGTCACCTGTTACTTGACACCACCTGAAACACTATCACGTCACCTTTTAACTTGCACCACCTGTAACACTATCACGTCCTGTTAATTTGACCCACCTGAACCATCCGTCACCTGTTAACTTGACACAAAACCGTAACACTTCACGTCCCTGTTAACTTGCACAACCCGTAACAAATCCGTCACCTTTTAAACTTACACACACCTGTAAAAATATCACGTCCCCTTTTAAACTTGCACACACCTGTAACCTATCCGTCACCTGTTAACTGACACACCCCTGAAACCCTATCACGTACCTGTTAACTTGACTCCCAGACCCCTGTAAAAATATCACTCACCTTTTAACTTGACAACACCTGAAAAACACTATCACGTCACCTTTACTTGACACCCCGACACCTGAAATACTATCACTTTTACCTGTTAATTGACCACACCTAAAAACAATATCAGTCACCTGTTAATTTTACCACCGACCCGAAAAATATCACGTCACCTGTTCTTACACACCGACACCTTAACACTATCACGTCCCTTTTAAGTGTCCCTAAAAATTCATTGTACCCTATTACCCCCCTGACCATTATATACTAAAATTTAAATAGAATCTACATTTAAAATCTATAGTTTTGAAAATATGTGGGCACCAGCCTTCTTCATGACGCATTAAAATCTAAGCTTGGCAGGAAAATTAAAAGTATAAGCCCCCACCTTTTCTTGCATAAGTATGGCTAAATTATAGGAAGGTATTTTCCTGCCAATCCCTTTTACGTTTTATTAATGAGTCATGCAAGAACTGCCAGGGCCCATACTTAAAAAGATTTAGGTTCTCTTAATCGCTCGAGCTTAAATTGGCGGCCGGCGTCCAAATCATTTCGGGCTCCTAAATCGCTAAATCTTCCAAATTTTCGAGGTTTTTGCTAGGCAGGGTTGGGTGTCCTAGCACAGGGCCGGCTAAAGCCCCGTCCACCTACCACTCACCACCGTCGGCGCTTGCCGTCGAACAGTGTTCGTCACTCAAAAGTGGCAGTGTGGACACGATGCCGACGAGCAAAATGTGACCGTCGGCGCTGCCCGCCAACATTCAGCAGGTTTAATATTGGGCGGGCATGCCCGTCACTCACGGGTCAGCGCCAAACACATGCTTCAAGTTATCGGCAGTTTTCACTATCTAGATATTTTTGCATTGCTATGTACCGTATACCATCAGAACCAAGACAGTCAGCTGATTACGAATATGTGATCAAAAGTGAAATGGGAGAAATGGTTGAGAAATTGCAGCGAGTTGAAGACAAAAAAGTGAGAAAAATGTTTATACACTATTTCTTTTTGCTATATTTTTTAGAATACACAAAAAGGTTTTCGTATATTTTTCTTGCTTATGATATGCAGAAATGTGTCATGAAGATGATAGTTGGGTCAGTTTTTCTAAACCTCCTATGGTTATTTCATAATCTCGAGTGAGAGTACACGATATGCAGAAAACATGACTCTCACTTTGAAATCAGGAAGCGCGCTGACCGCCGAACAAAACCGTTCGTGTGGACACAACCCTGGCAACGGCGCTTCCCGTCGGCAAGCACCGACGGCAAGCACCGACCAAGGAATATAGAGGACAAGGAAGATGGAGTCTTATGTAGGCAGAAAATCCCTGCCCTATGCACTTGCTGGCGCTTAGATGGCGCTACCGTCGCCTCTTCAGGGAATGTAAACAAACAGGCCCACAAGGCCCACATGGCTACTGACACCCCAGACGCAAGAATGCTGCCCGTCGCCTCTCGCTATTGCTACTGTGTGTGTGACAAGAAGAGACGTAAACACCCTGCAGTGAGGCTGCAGTTGTTCCCGAAAGATGCTAGAAGGTATGTAAGTGTCGTTTTAAAGGATATTTGAGTCAATAAGAGAAAAGCCAGAGTGACCAAATATCCTTAAAAAAGAGCTACCCTTTATGAGCGCTCCCTCCCTTGCCTCTTAAGCTATCACTGGGCATGTCTCTAACACTAAAGGGCTCAAGGTAGTCAAGCCTGCCACCGTGCTGGCGAAAATAAAAGAAGCTAGATAAGCCCGTTACCGTGCACGCGTGACAACAACACACCTGTAACAGCTACAAGTCACTGTTCCTTGACACACACCTGTACCTATCACTCCCTGTTTAACTTGCACCCACCTTATACATAACACGTCACCTTTTAACTGCCCCCCTTAACACTATCACGTACCTTGTTAACTTGTACACCCACCTGTACACTTGTCCACGTCGAGGCTTGTTAACTTGACACACAACCGTAAACACTATCACGCCCTTTTAACCTTGCCAACACACCTTAACCTATCACTTCACCTGTACTTGACAATCACCTGTACACTCCTATCCCTCACCTGTTAACTTGACACACATAACTACCTGTAACACTATCACGTCAAGCACCATGTTACCTTGACACACAAGTCAAAGCTGTCCCTGGTTAAATTTGACACACTGTACTTATCTACTGTCACCTGTTACTTGACCAGCACTTAACACTTATCACCACAGCTTTAACTTACCACACCTGTAACCTATCACGTCACCTTTTAACTTACACACACCTTAACTTCTATCACGTCCAGCTTTTACTTTGACACACACCTGTAACACTATCACTCCACCTGTGACTTGACAACGCGTGAGGCACCTGTACACAGATCACTTCACCTTTAACTTGACACACACCTGTAACAATATCATAGTCACCTGTTAACTTTACACCACCTGTAACAGGCTATCCACGTCACCTTTTAACATTGACACACACCTGAACACATCTACGGTCACCTGTAACTTGACACACACCTTTAAGTGATAATCCACGTCACCTGTTCACTTGACACACACTTGTACACTATCCCGACACCTGTAACTTTCAACACACCTGTCACATTCACGTCACCTGTTACCTTGACACACCCTGTAACAATAATCCTTCACACTTGTAACTTTGACACACACCTGGTATAACCTATCATGGAAGTCACTGCTCTGTAACTTTACCACCCAACCTGTAACACTATCACGTACCTGTTACACTTGACTCCCACGACAAAAAACCTTTAACAATTATCACGTCACCTGTTTAACTTGACACAACAGCCTGGTAACACTATCACGTCACTTGTTACTTGAACCCACGCGACTGTCATACTATCACGTCACACTGTTAACTGACCCAGCACCTGTACGAATATCACGTCACTGTTACTTGACACACACGACCCTGTAACATATCCACGTCACCTGTTAACTTGACCACACGGACACCCTATAACACTATCACGTCACCTGTTAATTTGTCCTGATCTCTGTGTACCCTATATCCCCACCTGCCATTATATACTCAAGATTAATAGATCATACTAGCATTTAACAAGTCTATAGATCTTAGATAGATATGTAGGCCCTCGTCTTCTTGCATGACGCCATTAACATACGTAAGATCGCATTGGCGAAAAAGTCTAAAGCTATACGCTCCACCACCTCTTCTTGCATAATCTATTGCATAATCATATAGCAGTTGCTATTTTCCTGCCAATGCCTTACGTTATTATTAATGAGTCCTGCAAGAAGAGCTGCCAGGGCCCTACTTATCGAAGATTTAGGCAATTCGTGCTTAGACTCGCATCGATTCTTAAATATTGCGCCGGCGCCTAATCATTTCGAAGCGCATCCTAAATCGCTAAGACTCGTTCCTAATTTCGAGGTTTGCTAGACAGGGTGTAGAGGTGTCCTAGCGAGCATGCGGGCGGCTTAAAGCCCCTCCACATCTACCACTCACCACCGTCGAGCGCTGCCGTGTCGAACATGGGTTCGTGCACTCAAAATTGCCAGTGTGGACACGATGCAGACGAGCAAAATGTGACGTCGGCGGCTGCTCCTCGGCCTAACACTCAGCAAGGATTTAATATTGGCGGGCATGCCCGTCACTCACGGGTCAGCGCCAAACACATACTTCAAGTTATCGCAGTGGTTGTGCGACACTATCTAGAGTATTTTTGCATTGCTATGTACCGTATGACGCATCAGAACGCAAGACAGTCACTGATTACGAATATGGATCAAAAAAGTGAATGGGAGAATGGTTGAGAAATTGCTTCGAGTTGAAGAACAAAAAAGTGAGAAAAATGTTTTTATACCCTATTTCTTTTGCGATATTTTTAGAATACACAGAAGGTTTTCGTATATTTTTCTTGCGTATGATATGCATAAATGTGTCCATGAAGATATAGTTGGTCAGGTTTTTCTAACGTCCTATTTTCTTTCCTATCTCGAGTTGATAGTAACATATGCAGAACATGACTCTCACTTTGAAATCACGACCGTGCGCTGACCGCCGACAAACCTTTCGTGTTGACAACAACCCTGGCAACGGCGCTTCCGTTTCGTCAATCAACCGAGGCAAGCACCGACCAAGGATATAGAGGAAAGGAAATGGAGTCTTACTGTGGCAGAAATCCCTGCCCTAATGCCTTGGCTGGCGCTTAGATGGCGCTACCAGTCGCCTCTTATGGGAATGTAAACAACAGTCCCACAAGAAGGCCCACACATGGTACGGACACCCCATACTCAAAGAATGCTGCCCGTCGCCTCTCGCTTATTGCTACTGTGTGTGTTACAAGAAGAGACGTACACACCCCTGCAGTGAGGCTGCAGGTTGTTCCCGCAAGATGCTAGAAGGTATGTAAGTTGTGTCGTTTAAAGGATATTTGAAGTCAAGGAGAGGGAAAATCCAGAGTGAACAAATTCCTTAAAAAAAGATGCTACCCTTTTGAGCGCATCCCTCCCTTGCTCTTAAGCTTATCACTGGGGGTCATGTCTCTAACACAAAGTGCTCAAGGTAGTCAAGCTCTGCCACCGGTGTGCTGGCGAAATAAAGAAGCTAGATCAGCCCGTTACCGTGCACGCGTGTTAATTATCCCTTTAGCCACAGTTCTTGTAATGGACGAGAATCCACAGATAACCATTGTGTCGGGTTAGATATTCTGATATTATTCTAGTCATCCCATACTTCCCACCTGCCCCCAAACAGCTTGAGGGGGGTGAATGGGGTCCCCCCGCAAGATTTTCTAGCTATCCAGCTAAGGCTAAGTACAATAATTGTTATTGTTACCCGCGGTGGTCGATGGAACGGAGCTCCCCACTCTTAGAAAGTTAGTTTAGATTCTCGGGGGGTCAGGGGAGTCTGGAGCCTTCCGCTAGTGGTGTACATTTGGTTAGGAAGGTTAGGTTAATTGGTCGGTGGGTGAGTTGTGCATTCAGTTCGTATAAAAAATGTGTGTTCGTACACCAGTATATTCGTACTCCACAAAAGTTTTTCCTAACGAAACATAGGTCTTTCGTACACTATCAGACTCAGTTGAAAGTGGTTTCGTACAATGACAAACCTCTTTGTGTTGTGATTTAATACATATATATATATATATATAGATATATTAGGTTATCTATATAATATATATAATATATAATATATTAATATATATATATATATTATATTCTATCATATATGATATATATATATAATATATATATATATATAGATATTATAATATATATATAATATATTATATTTTTTTTTGTCAGCACGTTAGTTAACTGCTGCAAACATTTCATTTTTGATCACATATCTTTCTGTTAGCGCCCATTAGCAATCAGCGGAGATTGGCTAGATTGCAGCATGGGAGACGCATCCTACAATTACTTACCGGAAATATGCACACAGTTGTTTGTACAGTAAGACTATCATTTATTGTTATATCACCCATCTAATTAAGGGTGTATTTATTCTTATTAATGGCTTCCGCCCTTATCAGTATATTGGACAAAGTTTTTTATTTTTCTCTCGTCTTAATTATTGGGCTTTAGCTTGGCGTTACAGTATCTAGGTCTAATTATGTACAGATTGATTACTGATATTTTGTTTGTGAATATTGTTTTTGATCACTGATTTGGAGTGCTGCCTAAACCCCAGTACCACCTCACAGCCTCCCATCCCATAAGCCACAGCCACAGCCTCCCACCACATACGCCACAGCCAACACCTCCCACCAACATCAGTCACAATAAGAGCACAGCAAATGGATGGTATTGAGAGTTATAATGTTAAACTTTTGCATGATGTTATCTCACTTATGAATTATAGTCTGAGATTTAATTATACATTGTATCTGCCACATTTCCATATACAGTCTCAATAAAGATATCGACAATGATGGTTTTCCAGGTGTGTGCCAGGAGCCTCTGCTGCCCTCCACCATGGTGCCGTCATCCGCAGCACCAGTGACCTCAAACCTCACATACTGCTGAAGAGGGTAAAACTCATCAAGTATTTCGCTTTCTTAATATGCAATAATACCAGTTGCTAGGTTTGTCTTGTTATTGGATACTGTCATTGTTCTTTTCTTATCCCTAAAACTGTCAACAACCTTTCTCCTCACTATCATATCTCTCAAATATCCTCCTCATCTTCTTACTCCCACTTTCTATTTCCCCGCTTAACATTTCCTTCCAACTGCTAATTCACTCATTTCTATGCAGAACATAATGACATATTTATGCAATTATTGCTATGTCACTAACAAACAAACTTTTTTCAACAGATGGTGGAACCAGCAATATGAGTGAGGATCACCAGGAATGTCAAGCCTCAAAATGCCCCAAAAGTCGTAATAATTTCAGGAATATTATTATTGCTGTTCCTTCTACCATGCCTGATTTTTTAGATTTTTAAGTGACTATAAAATCATACGGATTATTTTTTTGCATTTATATTCTTGTAAAGATATTTAATTTCATATATCTACCTTCGTCCTCACGTCGTTGCATTGCATCTTTCTCTTTCTCACACTATCTACTCCACACACTATATCCGTCCCATTTATCAGGGGGTAATCCTCTCACCTCCCAGCATAGTATACTACTATATATCCTTTCATCTCCTCTCACCATTTTGGACAAAAGATGGTCCCATCATTACCATTTTCGTTTCTGGGCTTCACCACCATCACCACTCCCACAGCTCATACCTTCTCACTTACTAGACATATCAGCAAATGCATCCTATATACATTTATAGTACATAATTATTGTTAGTTAGTTATGCTTATGTAACACATGTGTAAACACTTTCCATATTCTCAGGGACACCAATAGTAGGCTCCTACGAAATCATCTACAGGCTGGTATAGAATAAAGCAAATGGGGATGGAGGGGCTGTTAGAACACCACACCAGCTGATGCGACGGCTGGCACATTTTCTGGCCCCGGAGGTGCTTGATTTTTTTAAAGGACTGCATCAGTCGTTTCTCTATCTTGTGACCTTTGTCGCTTAGTATCGCTTCATAGTTCCTCTTCCACTTCATCTCCTGCGTTAACAAAAACTGTTATACGCGCCCTTGTGTTATAATTTCCACGCCTGGGAAAGACATTTTCATCACTTTCAATCCTTTTGATTATCATCCTAATTCATTGTCATCTTGTGTTTCATATCTCCCAGCACTGCGTTAGGAACACTGTTGATGTTTACAAACTTTTCAGTTTCCTTCTGTCCCCCTACAGCCCTAACAACCGTACACATGGACCCGTCTTTCTGCTCTAGTCTCCCTGTCTCCACTCCTCTCTGCCTAGGACGTGTTTACTATTGATGCTATAGGCTGTCCCTCTGACTGGTCCTATACTTGTTGCATCCACAATGACATGTTCTATACAGTTTCTGTTCGGCTCCTACCCTTAGCTACATTTCTGGTTTTCCAGTTCCCTGTTCCTGTCCGTTGACGTTCCAGGTGCCTAGTTCTTTGCTTTATAGAGTAACTTACTCCCCCAGTCTCCTACATGCCAAGTAGCCCCTCGTGGTTTCTGTTTCCACCTGTGTACCACTGCAACGTTGATTTCCTGGCCATCCCGCCGGCCATTTAACTAGCCCATTCTTCTCTACTTTTCTTTTTGTGATACTCCTCTTATCTCCATCTTGTGTCTCATTTCCGTCTCCGTTTTCCATCTCTAGTTCCTATCTTCCAGGGTGTGGTACTTTGATTTATTTTTCCTGTGATATTTTCTTTGCCCATCCTATCCTTCGCTTGTCTCAATTGTTCTTGTGAACACCAGTTTTCCTTTAATATCCTTCCCTGAAGGTGCTCTCCAGCCCATGTCTCCCATTAATATGACCTTTACATCAGTGCTCCTACAAGCTCCTAGTCCCGCATCTGCCTACTGTGTTTCTGAGGCCTTTACAGTGCATGACACATGTCCTCCTTCCCTGTACTGAGTCACTTCTGACCCATAAACAGACAATAGTGTACCAGTGCACCACCTTCCATCTATACTCCTGCCTATCCTCATAGGTATTAATGTGCTTTACCACCATTTGAATCATGCCTATATCCTCCTTTGCCTTGCCTTCCAGTACACTTTCCTCTGCTTTTCACCGCCTATCCCTTCCTTGGTATACTTCCATTCTAGTTATACATATGTCTTTATCTCCCTACTACTTCTAGGACTTTATTCTGAAGCAGCCACTGACTCCTACCTCACTGCTGTTAACTCTATGACATTACATTTCATTTCACTCAACGTCAGGTCCCATTCCCTTTCTGTACTTGTTTTTTGTTATTTTTTAAAATCTCCTCCATTTCATCCTTACTTTCTGTCCGATCAGCCTAAAAAATTCATCAGCATAGGCCCAGACATCCTTAACTTCCTCCTCCAATTGCTACTCCTTTTACTGGACTTCCTGATTCTCACGATGAGTTCCTCTAACATAACAACGATTAAATAATGGTTGGGGACATCAGATCCTTGTCTAACTCCAATATTATTTCCCATTCCACCTCTGCCTTTCCGAACCCACTTTGCTCCTCTCCTAGCATCTTGTTTCCTCTATCCGACATATTTAAATTTCTCATTTAATAATCATTCCAAAAACCATTGGCTGAGTATGATTCATGACAGCTATGGCCTATACTTGGCTAATGTCCCTCCTCCTATTGTAGTTAGGGTCACTCTGCCTTTTTCCAGTCCTGTGGCACGCCGCCTTGCTCCACAGCACTGTCAAACATATGTTATATATTGCCTGTTTTACCATTTCTCCTCCTATTTAACAACTCCCAATGGTCCATCTGTCCCTGCAGCGTTGTGCCGTCTTCAAACCTTTCAGTACCTTTTCTACCTCTCCAAGCTCAATTAGGTACTGTTTTTTCTTGCCTCCTATTTCTCTCTGTCACTGTAGATTTATACATGTTTTCCAGTCGCTCTACTTCCCATGTCCTTTCTAATTCTTTTTACTCCAGTACCCTTTCTATTAATGAATTCTATTTCATCCTCCTTCTCAGTATCTCTTTCCCTCTATTTTTGGCAAAATTTTAAATGCTGGTTAATCTCTCGTCCCCGAGGTATTTCTTTTAGTGTTTTCCATCCTTCATTTTCCTTTCTCGGGGTAAGAACGTGAGATTTTTCTTATGCTGCTGTCAACAAGTTTCCCTAAATTTTTTATTTATGATTTCTTGTCATTGCCTTTATAATCGTGTTCTTGCAAGAACTGTTGGCCTCTGCTTTGTGCTACTAGTGGTACTGCATGTACCTCTAGGCTGTTGCTTTTCTATTCCCTCCTCCCTGCATATATGTTTCCTCCACTTGTTGCAATGCATTCCTAACTGCCTACATATATGCTGCTTACCCATATATTCCTTGTTTTTAAATAGTATATATGAATTTTTGTATTTAGATTTATTATCATTTAATTTTTTTTTATTTTTTTTTTGTTTCTTTATTTTTTATTTATTTGTTCACTCTCATATCTTTTGTCACTTTGGGATCTGTCCTCTTTTTTCCCCTCATGATCTGCAGACAACACACCAGGTTTGTGCTGTTTGTTCTCAGCATGTTTATTCGTAATGGTTTCCACTTAATTCCTTGTCAGTAGCTCTAATACTTATAAACTGCGGATATTTTGTAATTGTTATTGTCGTTTACATACCTTTTTTGCTGTTTTGGGCCCATTGTAATGTAGGCTAAAGCTTTGGCTTTGTGTGCTTTTTGTTTCTCACATGTATGTTGGGATAGCATAACGTTGCACACCATTTGTCAAGGTTTCTAACATAAAACTCTTGATGTGTTTTCTGTCATGTGGTGCAGCATGTTTTGCAACAACCTCGTCCATGTGTTTTCTCGTGCTATGCATCACAGTGTCTTTTACTCTGCCATTAATGCATGATATTAGTTCGATGTTTTGTTTGTGATTCTCTTGTATAATGCATACTGACTTCTTGTGTTATCTCCTTCATGCTTGCAATGTCTAATAGGCAGGTTGTTGCGGGTGTCATGTAGCTGCATGTAAAGAGTAAGATCTTACTGTTCTGCTTTTGTGTTACATAATCAAGTATTGCATCATGTTCTGCATGATTTGTAAACCTCAAATACATAGAACATTTGAATAAAATTTGGCTATCATATTTTTGCTTTATATAAATTTGTTTCCTTGTCAAAGATACTATGCCAAAATATTTTATTTCTTGAAGGTTATAGCCTATAACTTCAAAGAAATATAGCATTTTTTGGATATATATATAATAATAATGAGAAGGAAGCGCAGGGAATATTATGAGCAGTTTGAGTCACCCATCCGTGATTCCGTACGTTCTCTAATATTTCCCCTGCTCCGTGTGTCTTTACCAACTATCCGCGGTTAGATGGCCGTGACAATCGCGGCTTCGAACTTACTACCGGAATCACCTTCCTTGTCCTCTATATTCCTTGGCACCGGGGGAGGGGGGGGGACGGTGGTGAGTGTAGTGTGAACGGGGCCTTAGACTCGTCCTAAGACGTAAACATGGAGTGCTCCACCACTCCTGAACTTTTCGTGATAGGATAGTGTACTGGACGAACTTGTTGATACTAACTAATCAAGCGATACCGCTTGGACCAGAAGGGATTATCTTGTGACAGACTAGTGGGAAATGTAATATCAAGCAACACTCGACAAAATACGCGATCAGTGCATGTCAAGTCACGAGTGTGTTATTATTCACTCTTTGAGTAGTCATTTCCTCCTGCCTTGATATATCCAGGTATCGTGACATACAGATTGAAAGTGCATCCCCTACCAACTGTTGATGAAGAATGGGGTATCATGGTTAGAATAAGAAGCGATTTAGAGTAGGCTCACTATAAATAAAATTAAAATTGAATAAGTCTGATTTTATTAAGCCATGGAACAATATACATATCTCTATTTCTCTTCCCACTGCCGTAGTCTGGATAATTTTCTATTGTGTTCTTTATATCCATCTGTTCATATACCAAACCCCACCTCTAACCTAACTTAACAGTTTTTGTTTGTTGAAAGAACTGATTCTATGGTAGTATATGTATCAGCATTTTATTCAATTGCGTCCATGGGAAATTGGGTTTAAAAGAACTCAGACATTAAGAAATCTAACACTATGAAACAGTTTAGAATTGTCATGCCTGAGGATGACCTTAAACCAAACGTTAAATCCTCCTGCAGGAGTTGGCGGTGCCAACCACCCGGACAATCGCGCACCATCCAATTATTTTTTTAACCTAAATAACTCAAACAAACCTAATCTCAATCTAACCCTAAGCTTAACTAACCCTAAAACCACCCTATCATAACCTAAATCTACCTAACCTAAACTAAACGTAACCTAACTCAGCAATATGGTGGATAATGGGACGATGACTTCGCGGTCGTTTTCAGAGACACCGACCTATTTTTTTCCGTCTTCAATATTTCATTTTCTAATGGAGATAGTTTTTATTTTGCGCAAACCCAAAGTACAAAAATAAAAAATCATCACCGAATTTTATGGTACCGTTTCCTTAAACACTGCCATCTCCATCGAAAAAGCACTTAAAACTTGTCCGGGAGAAATTAGTCAGGGTCTTATAGGTTTTAATGAAACCTAACCTAACTTTTAGGTTTTCAATGAAACAAACCTACCTTGAAAATCTTAAAACAAGGTCTCCACGGCCTAATCTGACACAATGTTGGCTCTACGTATTAACTTACTGTCTTTAAGACATTGTGTTATATTTTATGAGTGCCGATCCTTACTTTGTCTAATGGCCGATACTAAATGTTCAGCGATCATAAATGTGTATATTATTTATTTTGTTTGCGGGTCCCGGAGATGCCAGTAGAAGATGCTCGTAGCCGAAACGTCCTGTGACGAACACGCATATTTTTTGTGCCACCACTAAGGGCATCTTTTTGGTAGCAAACTACCAAAGATTGCCGGAAAAGTGTCTGTTGTGACACGGCCTTTAGGGTAGGTTAGGGCAGGTCAGGTTAGGTTAGGTTAGGTTAGTGCCAGACACAAGGGGCTCGAAGAGGGTTGCTAGGTTAGTTCTTGTAGAGTTTGTCAGCTTTATATAAGGGCTCAATCTCCTATCTCCTTATGGGGCCACAAGCTTGGGGACATGGGTTGGAAACCTGGGTTTTTGGTGGCGGACGCCCACACATAGTAGGGAAATATGGCCCCCCGCAAAAAAAAAATAAAATCCTTAATACTAGGGAAATTTTCCTGTTCATGACTTTTATTCGGGAAATGTTTCCCTTATATGTGTGCTCCCCCAGCAAAAGGAGCACACATCATGAGGGAAATATGCTCCCCACAAAAATTCCTAACTCGGGAAATTTCCCTAGTACATTAGACTTAATCTGGGTTAAGATTTCCCTCGATAAAGTCCATTAACTAGGGAATATCCCTAGTTTTTTAAGGGATTATTTTTGTGGGGGCCATATTTCCCTTATGTGTGTGCTAAAACCCCAAAAACCGTTTCCACAATGTCCCACCAAGCTTGTTGGCTATAAGAAAAGACAGAGATAGAGGGTGGAGCCTTTGTTCTTAAGATTTACCCCTAAACTTAACCACCAAGTATATCAACCTAACATTATAGGTTTTTCATTAAAACCTATAAGGCTCTGAACAAATCTTCCCGCCAAGTTTTGAGGTGCTTTTTTTCTATGGAGATAGTGTTTTTAATGGAAATGGGTACCATAATATTCGGTGAATTTTTTTTTTTTTTAACTGGGTTTTGCTGCAAAATAAAACTATCCTCCGGTAGTAATGGGCGAGAGTTTCGCGGTCGTGTTTACGAGACCCGACTATTTTTTCTTGGCCTACACTTAGGTGTTTGCTCGTAAGGGAGATAGTTTTATTTTGGCCAAAAAAAAAAAAAAAAATAATTAAAAAAATGAAACTTAACCTAGCCAACCTTATAGGGTTTTAATGAACCTAACACTATCTGTAAGATTTTAATGCAACCTGAACTAACATATAGGTTTTAATGAGACCTAACCTAACTGTATAGGGTTTAATGAAGCTAACCTAACCTTAATCGCGTTTTAATGAACCTACCCTAACTGTAGGGGTTTTATAAACCTCAACCTGAACCAATAGTTTTAATGAAACCAACCTAACCATATAGGTTGTAATGAAACCTAAAGCCTAACCATATAGGTTTTTATGAAACCTAACCTAACCATGATAGGTTTTAATGAAACCTACCTAACCATATAGGTTTTAATGAACCTAACCTAACATATAGGTTGTTAAATGAAACCTAACCTAACCTTAATCCAAAAGTATACATTTAAAAAACAATTTTTTTTTATTGGTTTGCGCGCAAAATAAAACTTTCTTAGAACAAGCCACTTATTGTAGGCCAAGAAAAAAAGTCGGTGTGCTCTGAAAACGAACCGCGAAACGCTCGTCGATTATAACCCTTCTCCATTAGAAAAAGCCACCTATTGTAGGCCAGGAAATAATGTCGGTGTCTTTGAAAACGACCGCTAAGTCCTCGTCCATTATAACCGGTATCCTGTGACGTATCGTCTGCTATGGAAGGGCGGCGCGGGGGCGATCATGCATGTGGTTTGCGATGCCTGTCAGGCAATCTGCCTTGCCTTCGCCGATCATCCTCGCTATGGAAAATTCCCCTCGCAGGACATAGGACATTTTTCCTTGCTGAAAGAGCTGCCAATCTTTTCCCCTCTCGTCGATAGAGCGAAGACATGTTCATGTTTGTGGTCTTTGAACGGACGTTCATATCTGGTACAAATTTGTTACGTTCTATTATGGCTCGACAACATACATTTTTTATTAGCAAAGGAAAGATCTGGGCGCTAAATCAGCTATGTAGGCCTACCTATTTGTCTACTTCTGAAATAAGCTGTGAGCGTATTTTGGCGTGTCGCAATGCCATCTTGATTTGGCTGTGTGCGTATTTTTTCAGCTGTGTACGCATTTTCAGAAGTCTGAGCGCGTGTACACTTTCTTGTTTGGCTGTGTGCGTATTTTTCACAGTTTATAGAGGCCATGGCTTATATATATATATATCTTAATCAGCCGTGTACATTTTTCAACTTTCTTAAAATACTACTACTACTACTACTACTACTACTACTACTACTACTACTACTACTACTACTACTACTACCATTACCACTACTACTACTACTACTACTACTACTACTACTACTACTACTACTACGACCACTACTATTACTACTACTACTACTACTACTACCATTACCAACTACTCACTACTACTACTACTACTACTACTACTACTATTACTACTACTACTACTACTACTACCATTACCACTACTACTACTACTACTACTAACTACACGTACTACTACTACCACTACTACTATCTCTTTGTGTCTGCCTTATGGCCCAGTTGCAAGAAGTGGACGTTTTCCATCGAGTACACGATAGTGAGTGGGGCGCCCGACCGTCGTGATACTCCATTGATAAGTTTCATGAACGGCTGATTTTGCCCCCATCGGCATGATGTCCCGACGTCGGGAGCGAGGTGTACCAACCCATGTGATAAATAGAATGATAATATTTACTACTATAAATAAATTTACTCCTGTCATTTCTATCATGAATTATTCTTTTCTATAACATAAAAATAAAGTAATACTTGTATTAGCAATGCTGTTTTCAATAGTAAGAGGCGGTACGAAAAGATTTCAAAAGTTCTGAGGTTGGTTATTTGAGTTACCATACAACGAGTGACACAGATGGTGTCACTCGAGGAGAGAGGAGTTCAGCTGCGTGCCAGTCTGACTCTCTCCTCTCTCTCTCTCTCTCTCCTCTCTCTCTCTCTCTCTCTCTCTCTCTCTCTCTCTCTCTCTCTCTCTCTCTCTCTCTCTCTCTCTCTCTCTCTCTCTCCTCTCTCTTCTCTCTCTTATCCCCCTCTTCTCTCTCCCCCTCTCTTCTCTCTCCCCCCCCCCCCCCCCCCCCCCCTATGGGTTAAAATTTCTTTTGGGGTTTTAGATGATTTTAGTCGGGTAATGTTTAGCCATATTACTATTATCTTTTCGAAAGGGGGGAAAAACTGCATACAATCGAAAATTAATCATATTTTAAGGGTCGGGTTCACTACCAGGGGGAAATACCGAACGGGTTTTTAGTACTAATTGTTTAGGGCTGCAAGGTTTCGTTGGGGAAAACCAATTGCCCGGGTGAGGGCCTATAGCTTTCCCACAGGCGTGATAGTTGATCTTTCTTTTTCGGGAAAAGACACGGGAAAGGGTAGATGACAACGTATCGTTATGAGGTGTGGAGGGAAATCCCCCCGGCCCCCCGGGCCCCCCCTATACACCAGTCGCTGTAAATGGGTGGCGCGGAAAATAAAACCCGCTTGTCTTGGGGTTAAACAGCAAAAAACTTTATGAATTAGCTTTTTTTTGGGGCCCTTAGTAACCGCTTTGATTTTTTCCCCCAGAAATGTGTTCCCATATAAAAAATGTTGATTACTGATGTTCAAGGGAAAAGTTTTTTAAATATTATAATAATAATGCTCATCGACCCACCGTCGGTAGGGGGTTACCCCCCGGGAAAATTTTTTGCCCGAGGGGCCCCGGGGTTTGGGGATAAAAAGGGGCGGTTTTTAAACCCAGAGGTGTCGGGCATTTCCACCCCCGGGGAAACCCTATGGGGAGCCGAAAGACCTTTTTGCCCCCGGGGCCCTTTTAGTAACGTTTTGGGAAGCCCGGCGAGGACCCCCCTTTAAAAATTTGACCCTTTCCCTTCCCCAAAACCCAATTAAGATAAATTGAACAAAAAAGTTTTTATAAGACTAAACTCTTGTTTTTTAAATTTTTCCCAAACTTTTTTGTTAATCCTCCTCCCCCTCCCCCTTTCCCCCTCCCCCTTCCTCCTCCCCTTTTAATTAGTCTTAATTTATAAAAACCCTTTGACCCCCACCCCCACTGCTTCAATTTTTTACAAACTTTTTTTTACTTTTATTATATTAAAATGGTAAACACGATATTTCTGGAAAAAGGTTTTAAAAAAAATTTCCTAATTTAAATTTTGGGGCTGTGATTCGAATTGAACTAAATTTTTTGTCTATCACATCAGGTTTTTCACGTTTATAGCTTTTTTCAATTTTTGATGAAAATGACTCATCACCCTATATACCCAAAAGGGTTTTTCAAGAAAAAAACACGGATTTTTAGAAATTTTAACATTTTGTATTTTCTTAATCAAGGAATTAAAAAAGTTTCCCGAAGTCCATGTAAAAGTAAATCAAATATAGTGACAGAATTAAATAAAAAAATTAAAACAATACATATTTTATGGTGAACAAAATCAATGGCAAGTAGCAGTTATGTGATTTTTTTTTTTTGGGGCTGATCTCTGATGTACAGTTCTGGGTTGTCTCTCATAAAGCCCCAGCAAAAACCCGCCTCTATGTGGCCCCACCGGCCTTGATACCGTTCTTCCATTTTTTAAATGTCCTGATAAAAAACGCCCCCCCTTTTTCCCGCTCACATCCCCAAGTTCTCCGGAAACTTGCCCAAAATGGCTGTGAAAATAGTGAACCTTGATACCATCTACTTTCCAAGATCTCGCAGGCTCATTTTTAGCTCTTCACAATCTCTTCATAGTTGTCTGCTTTTTATTCCCTAAAAAAATTTTTCCCCAACATTAAAAAAATGCATCCAAGCTCTTTTTCTGTCTCTTTCATTGATGTGTTTAAAATTTGGATCTTCATTAGTGTTCTTTTTTGAGGTCCACCCAAAATATCCCCCCTTCTTTTTTCCCTTTTTCCATTTAAGACCAGGAAAAGTTGAAAAATATATAGCTAAAACATTCCCCAAACTGTGATCAAGAGTTTTGCCCAAAACGGCTTTTTCAACCCCAAGTTTTATGTGAAAAGGGGGGGGAAAGGGACAATCTTTTTCCATCCACTGGGGGTCATTGAAACATTCTTATCCCCAGTGCCAAACTCTGTCGCTGAGGCCATTCTTTTTTCCCCCCAAATGCTTGCTGTAGTTTCTTGTCCCAGTAACAAAAAAAACAGGGGTTTTTTGTGTACCCTCCTTGGGCCCCTTAAAAGAAATTTAAAACCTTTTCCCAAATGGGACACAAATTAACCACCCATGAACATGATTTTTGAAAACCTCTCTGGGAACCAATCTTGATTTTGTTATATTTTTTTTAAGTTTTACAGAAGACCTATTGGTACAGAGCCCCTACTTTTCCATTTTTGGGAAAAGAACACATTTCAAATTCTTTTGGAAAAAACAATAAAAAACCCCCTTTAAACCCTGAATCATATGCTAAAAGTCCCCTAAAAAAAAATTAGCCCTTCTACAAACAGTACAAAAGGGGCAAGTGGGCCCTCTGAATGGGGAAATACTTACGCAGTTCTGCTTCCCGTTACGATTTAAAAAGAGACCCCTGTGGGCCCGGGGTTTTAGCATTGATTCTCTTTCAGTTCTTGAAAAACAAAAAAAGTTCAGCAGGGCTCTTTTGGTAGATTAAAAGATTTTTAACCAAAAACATTCAAAGCAGACTGAAATAAACAAAAATTGGTTTTTCAAAAACCCTTTATCAGATGGCTGAAAAAATATGTAGTGTCTCTTCATCAGGGGGGAGCAGGTGGGGCGAGAATTTTGTTTCATCATTTTTTTTTAAGCCCATTTAAAAATTGGTCCCCGGGATTCTTTTACTATGGGTAACTGGTTTGAAAAGCTGAAGGGATAAATTTTGGGGATTGTAAATATTTCTTGTTTTTCATATTGAACCTTTTTACATTGACAAGGCAGAAATAGCAGTCATCAAAAGATTTCTTGGGGCTCTCCAAAAACCCTAGGCACTCCCCAAAATTAAGTTTTGCCTTCTTTCCTTGAGGGCCATGATCTCAAAAGGCTCAACCCCCAGGGTTTTGCAAAATTTTTTGAGGAGTCCAAAAGCGGGCTTTGGGCTCCAAGTGGTTTCTTTTAAGTACGCAAAATAAAACCCCCTTAACCAAAAATCAGTAATTTTACGCCTCTGAGTCTTTAAAGGAAAACTTCCACAGAAAGTAGCAAAATATATTTGGGTCATTTTGGCCTTTTTTTTGTGAGATTTTGAAAAGGCCCCTTGTTAGAGCAGCAACACCCAAAAGCGGACAAATTTAAAAAAAAAAGATTTTTAGTACCCGAGTTGTTCCTTGAATTTGTACCCCCAAACCCCCTACAAAACCCTTTGGGTGTTTCAATAAAAAAAGAAAAAAAAGGGAGAAAAAAACAATTTAAAATAAAACAAATTTTAATTTTAAATTTCAACAATAAAAAAACCCCTTTTCTCGGCGATTGCTGTTTCAAATTGGAAAAGTGTTGTTTACTTTCGTATAAAAAAGAAAGGGAAGGGTTTTGAAAGTTAAAGAAAACGAAAATATTTCCCCCAGTTTATTGGGGGGGACTGAAAATTTAAAAATAAACCAAAATAATTTTTCCCGGGCCTTTTTCCCACCCCTACCCCAATAGAAAAGGGTAAATTTTTTTTGAAATTCATGAAAAAAGGAATTATACCCTTTTAGCGCAAAAAAAGTGATGTGATAGAGAAAAATATAAGATTAGATTTTAATTCAGGGCCCCCCAAAAATTTGTCTAAAAAAGGTTTTTAAAATTTCCCGGGCCCGAAAATTTTTTTTTTTTTTTTTTTGACCAGTGTTTGAATACTCTTTTCCTTCTCTCTCTCTCTCTCTCTCTCTCTCTCTCTTTTCTCTCTCTCCCCTCTCCCTTTTTTTTCCCCCCTCTCTCTCTCTCCCCTCTCCTCTTTTCTCTCTCTCTCTCCTTTTCTCTCTCTCTCTCTCTCTCTCTCTCTCTCTCTCTCTCTCTCTCTCTCTCTCTCTCTCTCTCTCTCCTCTCTCTCTCTCTCAATGGAAGGAAAAGAGTGTGTGTGCATGTGTGTGTGAACTGGTTTTTTTTATTCATTCACACACACACACACACACGTGTGTGTGTGTGTGTGTGAATGTGTGCACAAGTGTGCAATGAAATGTGTGCACGTGTGCACAAGCGAGGTGTGTGTATGAAGAAAATGTACATACTCAACTTAGAACATTAAGAACTGAAAACCCTAGGGAATACTGGCGAATCATTAATGAAAATAAAGAGGAAAATATTGCTAATATTTCTCTGGACACTTTCCTTGAGTACTTTCGTGATCTTTGTAACGATAGCTCCGAAGCGTTCACTGACTCAGGCGAAACTCATGCTTCAAGACAACGCATTTACGCTAAAGCAGCAAGTGAATCAGTGAATACAGTTCAGTTAGAACAAAATGAAAATGATTTAATTAATTCAACATTTATATTTAATTAATTCCATTCATTTAATGAGATTAAGAAACACATTCAGAAACTTAAAAATGGAAAGTCACCAGGAATTGATAATATATTAAGTGAGTTTATAAAGCACTGTCCAGACACCCTGGTAGTTGTTATTGTACAGTTGTTGAACTTAATCTTGAACACAGCAGCTATTCCTTCTGAGTGGACAGTCGTTATTATGAAGCCCTTGTATAAGCATAAAGGTAACATTGATAATGTTGATAATTATAGAGCTATTACTTTACTTAGCTGTTTAGGAAAACTATTTACATCACTATTAAATACTGAACTTTATGATTATCTGATGACAGAAGGGTTTTGGGTAATGAGCAAGCGGGCTTTAGGAAAGATTACAACACCCTTGACCATATATTAACTTTGCACATATTAAGTCACTTTTATATCAGTAATGGCAAACAACTGTTCTGCGCCTGTATAGATTATAGAAAAGCCTTTGACTTTGACTTTTTACTTTTAGAAAACTTTTTACATGGAAAATATGAATAGAAGCGGAATTTAATTAGCTTTCCATTGATATATTTCCTTTTCTGATAAATGAATTAGCAGCATGCATAAATTAGCGTTAACTAAATAAATAACATCATGAAATCGGGTAGTTTTTCCCGATTGATGAGGTTATTTATTTAGTTAACGCTAATTTATGTATGGTTCTAATTCATTTATCAGAAAAGGAAATATATCAATGGAAAGCTAATGCAATTCCGCTTCTATTGATATTCTCCATGTAAAACGTTTTCGAGCAAAATATTAAATGGCGAAGAGTTTAAGTTAATGCATATTTCTTGAAAGTCTCATAATGGCATTTCTTTTGTGTGTTTTACGATTTTTTATTTGATAATATTATAGAACAAACATTTCCGAAGATAACAGTATATCTTTTATACTGATAAACATTATATTAGGTAGGTAAACTTGTACGGGGAGCGGAGCGGGTGGGCACTACATGGTGTGACGTCACGGGCGATGCATCAGCCCTTCTCTCTCGGTGGCCACGCGTAGACACGGACAGCAAAAACGTGTAGTGTGAACCCCGCCTTAGAGGTTACATTATACATACTAATTACTGATACAAAAAAAGAAATGGCCTACGCCACATAAAACTTTATTTTAGGGGGGTCTATGCTGTACGGTAGGGGTTAAGAATTGTAAAAAAGAAATGGCCGACGCTATAGGAAACTTTATTTTAGGGGGGTCGATGCTGTAGAGGTTAATAATTGTCTGAGAATGGACAAGTAAAAAAAAAAAACGAAAAAATCAAATACCGATACCGGTAATTACGGTATTTTGGCACGGTAGCGGTATTTTTGAGTTCCATGACACGCGGTGACAGAGTTCACTCGAGGAGGAGAGGAGGTTCAGCTTGTCGTGCCAGCTGAACCTCCTCTCCTCCTCATCTCTCTCTCTCTCTCTCTCTCTCTCTCTCCGCTCTCATCATCTCTCCTCTCTCTCTCCTCCTGACTCTCTCTCTCTCTCTCTCTCTCTCTCATCTCTCCCTCTCTCTCTCCCCTCTCTCGATCTCTCTCCCTCTCTCTCTCCCTCTCTCTCCGCTCTCCTTCTCTCTCTCTACTCCTCTCTCTCTCCTCTCTCTCTCTCTTCCCCTCTCTCTCGTCCTCTCCGGCTCCCGTCTCTACAGATCTCTCTCTCTCTCTCTCTCTCCTCTCTCTCCTCTCTCTTCTTCTCTCTCATTCTCTCTCTCTCTCTCTCTCATGGTACAATTCATTTGCGTTTTCTAGATGATTTTTAGTCAGTAATGTTTAGCCATATACTTCTTATCATTTCGAAATGGTAACTGCATACAATCGTACATTCATCATAGTTAAAGTCTTGTTCATCCGCGGGATACCGAGCGGGTATTAGTACGTATATTTGTTTAGGGCTGCCAGGATTCGTTGAGGACCATATTGCCCTGGTGGATGTTCTATGATGCGTTCACACAAGGGCGTGATAGTTGATCAGTCTTCTCAGAAGACACAGGTAGGTGGATGACAACGAATCGTTATGAAGGTGTGGATGGACTCCGCCCGCCTGCCCGCCGCCCCTATATCACCATTCGCTGTCATAGGTGGCGCGGACATCCACCCGCTTGTCTTGAGTTCACGGCCACTGAACATGATAAATTAGCTGCCTTTTTGGCTTTAGTAACCGCGTGATTCTTCCCTCAGAAATGTGTCACATATTGAATATGTTGATTATTGATGTTCCATTGAAGTATTTAATAATATATAATGCTCATCGATTCATCTCGTCGGTAGGGTTTACTGCCCGACAATTTTTTGCGCCGATGGGGGCCCACGATGGGGATGAAATGGCGCCTGTTCTTGAACCAGAGGTCGGGCATTTTCCACGCCGGGAACCCTATAGGAGCACGATAAGACCTTCTTGCAACTGGGCCTAGTAACGCTTTATGGCAGACGGCGAGGAGCCTTAATAATGAACCTTGCTTTCCCAACCAATTAAGATACAATTGAACTAACAGATTATAATTTGAAAAAAAAAAAAAACTGAACTCGTTGTTATGTAAATATGCAAACTTTGTAATCCTCCTCCTCCTCCTCCGCCTCCTCCTTTTCATTAGTCTATTTATAATAACCTTTGACCGCCACCACCACTGCTTCTAATGTTCTACGTTACTACTATTCTTATATTATGCAACTACTCTCTCTCTCTCTCTCTCTCTCTCCTCTTTTCCCCTCTCTCTCTCGCTCTCTCTCTCCTCTCTCTCTCTCTCTCTCTCTCTCTCCTCTCTTCCCTCTCTCTCTCTCTCTCTCTCTCTCGTCTCTCTCTCTTCTCTCTCGTCTCTCTCTCTCCTCGTCTCTCTCTCTCTCCTCTCTCTCTCTCTCTCTCTCTCTCTCCTCTCTCTCTCGTCTCATCTTAACTCTCTCTCTCTCCTCTCTCTCTCTCTCTCTCTCTCTCTCTCTCTCAATGGAAGGAAAAGAATTGTGTTGTGGCATGTGTGTGTTAACTGGTTTTTTTTATTCTTCACACACACACACACACACGGTGTGTGGTGTGGTGTGTAATGTGTTTCACTAATTGTGCATTAAAATGTGTGCACGTGGTGCACAAGCGAGGTGTGGTGTATGAAGAAAATGTACATACTCAACTTAGAACATTAAGAACTGAAAACCCTAGGATACTGGCGAATCATTAATGAAAATAAGAGGAAATATGCTATATTTATTCTGGGACACTTTCCTTTGAGTACTTTTCGTGATCTTGTAACGATAG
Source organism: Chionoecetes opilio (assembly GCA_016584305.1). Taxonomy (NCBI): domain Eukaryota; kingdom Metazoa; phylum Arthropoda; class Malacostraca; order Decapoda; family Majidae; genus Chionoecetes; species Chionoecetes opilio. The sequence goes on along the minus strand of JACEEZ010019037.1, from coordinate 7,112 downwards.
CTCCGAGCGTTCACATGACTCATGCGAAACCTCATGCTTCAAGAACAACCGCCATTTACGCCAAGCAGCACGTGACTCAGTGAATACGTTCAGTTAGAACAAAATGAAAATGATTTAATTAATTCCCACATTTAACATTTAATTAATTCCATTCATTAATAAATTAAGAAACCCACTCAGAAACTTAAAAAGGGACAGTCACCAGGAATTGATAATATATTTGAGTGAGTTTATAAGCACTGTCCCAACACCCTGGTAGTTGTTATTGTACAGTTGTTTGAACTTAATCTTGAACACAGGAAGCAGCTATTCTTCTGATTGGACAGGGTCCTTATTATAAGCCCTTGTATAAAGCATAAAGGTAACATTGGAATAATGTTGATACTTATAGAGCTCTTACTTTACTTAGCTGTTTAGGAAAACTATTTACATCACTATTAAATACTGAAACTTTATGATTATCTGATGACAGAAAGGGTTTTGGGTAATAGCAGCGGGGCTTTAGGAAGATTACAACACCTTTGACCATTATATTCTTTGCACATATTAAGTCCACTTTTATATCGTAATGGCAAACAACTGTTCTGCCCCTGTTAATTTCTAGAAAGCCTTGAACTTTGACTTTTAACTTTTAGAAAACTTTTACATATGGAAAATATGAATATAAGCGGAATTTACTTAGCTTTCCATTGGTATATTTCTTTTTCTGATAAATTGAATTCGCAGCATGCATAAATTAGTTAACTAATAAATAACATCACGAAATCGGTAGTTTTGCCGAATTGATGAGGTTCTTTATTTAGTTAACGCTAATTTATGTTATGGTTTCTAATTCGTCATTTAGTCAGAAAAGGAAATATATCAATGGAAAGCTTAATGCAATTCCGCTTCTATTATATTCTCCATGTAAAACGTTTTCGAGCAAAATATTTAAATGGCGAAGAGTTTAAAGTTAATGCTATTTCTTTGAAAGTCTCATAATGGCATGTCTTTTTGTGTTATTACGGATTTTTTAAAAAATTTGCTAATATTTATCGAACAAACATTTCCTAAGATCAAGTATATCTTTTATACTGATAAACATTATTTAGGTAGGTAAACTGTACGGGAGCCGGAGGCGGGTGGGCACTACATGTGTGACGTCACGGCGATGCATCAGCCCTTCTCTCTCGGTGGCCACGCGTAGACACGGACAGCAAAACGTGTAGTGGTGAACCCGCCTTAGAGGTTTACATTATACATACTAATTACTGATACAAAAAAAGAAATGGCCTAACGCCACATAAAACTTTATTTAGGGGGGTCTATGCTGTACCGGTAGGGTTTAAGAAATTGTATAAAAAAGAAATGGCCGACGCTATAGGAACCTTATTTTAGGGGGGTTCGATGCTGTTAGAGTTAATAATAGTCTGAGAATGAACGAGTAAAAAAAAAAAAACTAAAAAATAAATACCGATACCGTAACCGGTATTTTTGGCACGGTAGCGGTATACGGTATCGTAACGGATACCGTGTGAGGACGTAAACCGGTATTATCCCGTAAACCGGTATGGCAATTACCGTATTTTCGTAATAACCGCATATGCACAACCCTAGCTTCAATACGTGTTCCTCAGTGCTGATACCGCAGAGGTGGCATTCCGCAATTTTAGTCCGCCATTCCACAATTTCCGCAACTTGCGGAATGGTAATTTTCGGTTGCGAATTGCGCAATTACAGAATGTCTGGAAAAAAATTGCGGAATTGCGAATTGCGGACCGCCAAAATTTTAAAGCGGCAATCAGCATAATTGCGGAATGGGTCATTCGGTTTGCGTAATTGCGCAATTACGGATGCCTGAAAAAAATACGGAATTGCGGGTTTGCGAACGCCAAAATTTTGAAAGGCAATTCGCAATAATTGTACGATCACCACCTATCAAATGGCAAGTGCCCGCGTGGACATAAGTTCCCCCCAAATATGGTGGGACGACCTGCCAACTGCAAATGAGCCGTGTTTTTGTCGTCCAATCACCGTCTTGTATTACGAAGACCACTCCAAATAAGCACTTGCTGAAATGTGTGTTTATACTGTTTGTGATATTGTTTGCAATGTTTGGACTGATTATTATTTCGGCCCCTACCAATCTGTTGTGTTTTGTCGCAGAAACCATCAGTTTTCAATTGCGAGAAAAAACGGTCTTCGTACCAGACCAGCAAGATCGTCCAAGCATCGCTACTAGTGTTATAGCTAGTGTAGCACAGTCCTCACTCAGTCGTCAGTGCGTTCTGGACTTGGGCTTGAGAGCGTGTCCGCTCACACGCTGGCCGTGTGGTGGGATTACTGTTATCCTACATACTTACTGTTGTTTTATGTGATGAAGTACAAGAATTGCACAAATTAGACAATAGCACTGGCTACTGCTAGTGGTTGGTGGTTTAGTAACCACTAACCATTGTCTATTGTGGGTTAATAACGGGTTTAGTAATTTATATATAGGATAACGAAAAAAAATAGGCTTTAATAAACGGCGTTTTAGTAAATAAACGGCTATTTTTGCTTCTGTCTAATTGTAATTTCGTAATTTCAAATTTGTCTTATATTGTTGCAGGTTGTGCTCATAAATTATAGCGTTTACTGAAACGCTCATTATATGAGCACAATCTGCAAAATAAAGGCAAAATTTGAAATTACAAATAGACAGAAGCAACAATTGCCGTTTATTTTACCAAACTCCGTTTATTAAGTCTATTTGCTTCTGAAAATTGCAAAAAATTTAAAACAATAATGGCAAGTTTTTGTCGCCAATCTTCCGTTGCCTTAGGAGTAGAGTAGGGGGTGATACACTGGATACGATAGTGTTAGAAGTGGGGATTGTGTCAGAAGTGACTTTGTGGGGTGTTTTATGCGCAACGTTTCGCCAAAGACACTTGGCAATCTCAGGCTAGAAATAAGTTTAAAATACAAGTGTTAATAGCAGATGTATTACCACTAAGAATATCAACTATATATATATATAGGTAAATATATATATATATATATATATATCTATATATATATATATATATATATATATAATATATATATATATATATACTATATATATATTTATATATATATATTATATATTATATATAGATAATAGATATATACGTATATATATATATGTATTATATATATATATTATATATATATCTATATATTATATATATATATATGTATATATATATATATAATATTATATATATATATATATATATAGAATATATATATATAATAATATATATATATAGATATATACGTATATATATATAATATATATATATATATATTATATATATATAGATATATATATTATATATAAATATCTATATATAATATAATATAGTATAATATATATATATATATATATATATATATATATATTATATATATATATATTATATATATATAGTTTTAATTCTTTAGTTGGTAATACATCTTGCTATTAACATCTTGCGATTTTAAACTATTTCTAGCCTCTGATTCCAAGTGTCTTTGGCGAAACGTTGCGCATAAACCACCCCAGAATGACAGTGTCTTTGTCACCTGAATGTCAATATAATATATATATAGATAGATATATATATATATCGTTTCTCTCTCTCTCATCTCAATCTCTCCATATCTCCCCCCCTCTCTCTCTCTCCCTGTGTGTGTGTGTTTCTCCCTCTCTCTCTCTCTCTCTCTCTCTCTTTCTATTTTCTCTTTTCCTTCGGTCGCATAATCCTTTAACAATTAATAACTTGCATAACTTTTACAAAAAATTCAACTATTATCAAAAAGTGTACCACGTATCATAACTTCAAATTCAGGATATTTTCAGTGCTTAAATCAAAAAAACCAGTATAATTTTAAAACACCCCATGATCAAAAATAATGTACAAAAAAAATCATTTTTTAATAATGTGTATTTTACAAGTTAGCCTAGAAAAAAGGGTTTTGCAAAAACCCTTTTTTTAGCCCAAGAAAGGGGATACAAAACAAATGTACATACTCAGTGTTTGGCTAGCATAAATTTAACGTCATCTCGTGACGAAAGCAGGAAAGGGAGGACCAGACAGAAGCAGGCGAAGGAAGGGTGGCAGACGGAACATCTTGGCCGACATGGGAAGAGCGGGGCGGGTTTGCATGGAGGGGGTTGCACATTGCCTCTAAACCCCGGTTCCCACTATCCCTTTTGACGGCCGCCGTACAAAAACAAAACGTAAAATGACGTCACAACAAAGTCTCCCCCCCGCACCGCCGTACCGCGTACGGCCCCGTACAAATTTTTAAATTTTCAAGTCATCTCTCCCCTCGGGGGTGTCCCCGAGGGGGGAGTTCCCAAATGTAACCATTTACCCAAATACCACTCAAGCGGTGATGATGGTGAGTCTTTGTTGAGCGGTGTTGTTGTAAGGGGCCGTACAAGGGGGGGCTGATGGGAACCGGGGCCTTCACTCGCATGTTATCACCGTAACCGTCTTAATATCATTATACAAAAAACTTACTATACAACTAAACAATAAAAATAAAAAAAAAGTTAATGCGAGTTAGAGGCAATGTGCAACCACCCTCCATGCAACCTGCCCCGCTCTCCCCACCTCACACGCCCCCTCTCAAAAGCATCGCCGGACACTTGGCTTTTTCATACCAAATTTTTTTAATTTCTTTTTTCCTTGGGGTTAAATTAAATGTGAAAAGAAATATTCTTCCCCCAAAATTTTTGCAATACCAAATTTTTTTCCTCTCTCTTTCCTCGTCCCCCCCTCTCTCCCCCTTTTCTCCTCTCTCCTTTTTTTTTTTTCCCCCTTTGGGGCCCCCTTTTCTTTTCTTCCCCCTTCTTCTTCTTCTTTTCCCAACTTTTCCTCTCTTCTGCCCTTTCCTTATTTTTTTCCCTTCGTTTTTCTCTCTTCTCTTCTCTGCTTTCTTCTCCTCCTCTTCTTTCCCCTCTCCCTCTCTCTCTCTTCTCCTCTCTCCCTCCTCCTCCCCCTTCTCTCTCCTCTTCTCTCTCTCTCTCTCTCTCTTCTAAAAAAAAAACTAAACCCCCGTCCACACTGTGCTCTGCGTAGATACACGAGGCGGGGTGGATGTGTTGAAAATCGCCCCCCTTGGGGTCCAGCCCCTCACCGCCAGGCAGGGAGGCGACGCTCCGTACAAAATCGTTGTGTTCATTTCAATTTTTGCCCAAACCTAAATTTTTTGAATTGGAAACGTATCATTCCCCGTCAGAATCGGAAAAGTGTGTTTTCTTCCGAGACAGTAAATAAACATGCAATGCAAAAACAAAATTAAATGAATAAAAGGATAGAAAAAAAAAAGGGGAGAGAGGAACATTTTTTTATGCACTATTTTCCCGGGGGGTATCATTATCTTTTTTTTGCAAATATACTGTAATTTATACTTTAAAAATTCTTATATTCTGACACGCATAATGTCTCGTGAAAATGATGGTTTTTCGTCCCTAAAATACTTATTCATCTGGTGTTTGTAATACCATCACTGGGGCAGCACGGGGGAACTGCAACACTCCCTCGAATGGGGAAGGGTTGGATTCGCTCCTCACGACGCCGCGCGGTGTTGAAAAAACCCCGATTTACAACTCCGCCCAGCCTCACCGCCAGCCTCCCTGACCCATCTGGAGGGCCCTTAACATACAACAGGAGGGAAGGGGGGCAAGGGATGGGAAAGGTAAGATAAATTGGTGGGGTTGCCTGCGCTGTGGGGGGTTTGGGACTAATCCTCAAACCCAATCCCCCCCCATCTGCACGTATACACTCGACTCCCTTCCTCGTGGTGTGTGTGTGTGTGTTAGTTTTGCTTGAAAATATTTCATAAGAACAAAGAACAAAGAATATAAGGCGCTACAAGAGGCCGTGAGACCTAACGTGGGAGTTATATTGAAAAAATCGTACAATATATGACAATGAAAAAAAAGAAATAAAATACATACAATAAATACAAAACCCGGGATGGTCGACCTTCATCATGACTCGTTCGGGCCAGAGTGTCCCCACACACGCACCCGGCCAGCCCTTTAGGGAAGGGAGGGGCGGGGCCCGTGGCTTGACGGGGGGGGTTTGCTGGGTGGGCGAACCTCTCATTTTTCCCAAAATTTTTTCAAAAAGTCTACTACAGTACTATACTAATACTATATAATTATGCAAAATAATAATGTTTTTATTGTTAAAAAATAATATTGTTTTATTTTCATTATTATTATCAATTGTTATTAAATTCTGTTTATCATTTAAATTTTTAAATTATTATTGTTTAAACTTTGATTTTTTTTAAAATTTTTTTATCGCTACTTTATTTTTTTTATATAATTATATATATATATATATAATATATATATTTTTTTATTATATATATATTATATATAATATAATTTTATATATATATTATATATATATATATATTAATAATTTAAAATATTATATAATACCCATATTTATAATATATATAATATATAATATATAAAATATATTATATATATAATAAATATATTATATATAAAATACTGACGGCTACTAGACCCCTTAGATCCTTCGTGGGCCCTCCTCTCCCCGCTTCCCCCCCTGTTTGCGATTTAAAATTGCGAGGAGAGCCCCCCGCTGGGTGGAGGGGACGTGTGGTGGTGGTGGGTTTTTTTTTCCAGAGTTATATAAGATTATATTAAATATATATATGTTTTGGGGGAAATTAAGCCGCACGTTTTGGGTTATAGCAGGCTACACAGGGGAGCCAAAGGTAATGCGCCGTGTCGGGCCCCGCGCCCCCACTCGTTGGAAAGCAGTTTCCTGCACACTGCGGGCCGCCCAACCCCAAGATTCTCACATGGCGTAACCCGAAAATTTAAAAGAGGGGGGCCAAAAAAAAATATATATATTTTTATATAATATATATATATATATATATTATAATATATATTTTAATTTTAAATATTATTATATATATTTTATGTATATAATAAATTATATTTATAATATATTTTAAATAATATATATATTATATATATATAATATATAATATATATATATAATATTATATTATATAAATTTTTTTATATATATATTTTTTTTTATAAATAATATTATTTATATATAATT